>QEOW01000482.1:686895-705389 GCA_003123825.1 Juglans hindsii
TCTCGAAACTTAATCAAATTGAGAGTTTGGATCTATCCAATAATAATTTGGATGGTATTATTCCCCCACAATTGGTAGAGCTGAACTCTTTGGCCGTCTTCAATGTGGCACACAATAACTTTTGGGGAACAACACCAGAAAGAAAAGCTCAGTTCGGTACCTTTGATGAAAGCAGTTACGAGGTAAATCCTCTCCTGTGTGGACCTCCACTGCATAAGGCTTGCACTAAAATTCAACCATCATCTAACATTCCAACTGATGACAAGGGAGATGAAGCTTGTGGTTTTATGGACTTGGAACTTTTCTACGTTAGCTTTGCAATGTCTTACATGACAATGTTGCTTGGAATTGTTGCTATTCTCTATATAAATCCGCACTGGCGATGGGCGTGGTTTAACTTTGTTGAATTATGCATCTCCACTTGCTACTATTTTGTTGGGATCAACACTCGTAAGCTATCTAGCTTTCGAATTGTGTAGCTTTGTGTTTTGATGCTTGCATTTTTGTATGTCATCTGTTTTCCTTTTCTTCAATCTCAAGCTTGAAGTTTAAGTAACATATATGAGACTTGAAAGTTCACCTTAGCATCGTTACTTTAGTAGTCAATTAGTGACCAATCAGGCAAGATGCTTGAACGATAGATATTCATTTTCAAGTCAATCTTATGATTTCTTTTCTGCCAATGTTAGTTCATAAAAGCTCACAAAAATAATAAACTATTTCTTGTCCAAGTATCAAAGCTCAACTTGGAGAAAACAATAAGCGCAACATATGCAAAGAATTAATAAAGTCAAACTTAATTAAAAATGTAAACATACTAATGTTGAGCTATAAGTCATAATAAGAAATTAGTCAATACCAAAAGTGTACAGTTGATGGTGACTATATTCCAACACTGATAAGAGGTTGTTGATCTACTAAGTTATATTCCAGCAATTGAAAAAAAAAAGAAAATTTCATGCTAATGGTGACTATTTTGTGAATAGTAGTATGAAGGTTGCGTTTGGATGTTGAGATGAAATGAGTTGAGTTGTGAATTGTAGTATTTTGTGGATCTCATTGAAATGTGTTTAAATTTTTAGATTGAAATATATAAAGTAGGTTGAGATGAGTTTAATTTTTTTATGCAAAATTGAGAAAGTGGTGGGTCCCATCAATAATTAGTTTAAGATGAGTTGAGTTTAGTTCAACCAAACATAGTATTCAGAGTATAAGTGCTAACCATTTTCTTTGATTGGAACTCTTAATGGAAACATCTTCCAATAGAACAAACTTTAAAAACAACTCTGATCTCAACCTGCCGCCGTTTGATCTCAACTCACTCTTAATTATTGCTAAATGATGAGTGAGAGTTTAACCCTCTCACTATTAGTTATAAATTTATCCAAATTAAAATTACAAGTAATGATCTATATATAGCATAATTAAGACACGTACGAAAGAAATGTCATAGTACCAGTACTAGATAAGTTGTTGCTAACAACAAACACTATCATAAGCAAACAAGTTCTCAACTTACAACGTAGTACAACTTTTGAAACAAAATATGCACAACCAAGTCATGCAATAGAAGCGAACTTCATCATTAGAACCCATGAACTTTCTTATCCTTATGGGGACAAAGATAGATCTCGACACATGATTTTTATCATGTTCATATTCGAACCTGATTTGCATTAATCTGGATCGCAATTTTTCTAAGAAGCTACCAAACTTTCTTCATTGTACTCTTGTATACTTCTCGATTGTAATACCGCTCTGTAAGAAGGGATACAATTAAGCATTTTTTCCCACGTGCAATTGTTGGCTTAATGATATTAGAATCCACCAATATTTTTCCCTTTTCCTTCTCCGATAGAGATATATTCTTGTACAAAGTTTCTAACTCGCCAGCCATCGTCACCAAATGGCAAAGCCTGTACTAGGACAGGAGAGAGACCTCTATAGAGAGAGGAAAAAAATTACACAATAACTCTTAATTTGAGAAATAACTCTTTTTCAGACACTTTGCAGCTGTTATCATATTCCCAATCTTTTTCTTTTAGATATTTCATTTAATCATATACAAGGTCCAATCCCAACTAACTTTGATTTAGTTTTCCCAAGACTAGAGTTTTTAAAAATTTCTGAAAACGACTTTAAATGTGTTATTCCTTCTTCTTATGGTAATTTGGTCTCCTTAAGAACTTTAGATATGTCAAGCAATAATTTTTCAGGAACAATACTAGAGGAGTTGATAATAGGTTGCTCCTCCTTATACTACCTTAAGTTGTCCAAAAATCATTTGACTGGCCAACTATTTCCTAACAATTTGAATCTACCAGAACTAAAATTTTTGTATTTGGACAACAACCACTTTTCTAGAGAGGCCCAGATAGAATATCTAATCTTATGCTCTTGGAAGAACTCGATTTCAGTAATAACAACTTGTGAGGGATGCTTCCAAGATGGCTTGGGAGCATGCCATCATTGATAGTAATGGCTCTCACATAAACCCAGCTTCTTTTTTTTTTTTTTTTTTAAGAAGAGACGAAGGTCACCTGTACATGAGCGACCCCCTCCCAATTTTGTTAAAAGCTCTCACTTGTGGCGGAGGAAACTGTAGTAACATGCAGGACACTTGAGATTTACAGATATTCATAGAAAACATCCCAAATATCAAAATTATAAGAAACTAAACACAATACTTTTTGGTTTCCATTTTTACCCTTTTTCTCTCTACATGAGGTTTAGGGTTTCTTTAGTTTCCTACGTAGCCTCCCGCGGCTGGCTGCACGGCAGCCATAGATAGAGCCACTGGTTGGCCTTGCTTTGCCGATCTAGTGGTTGCTGTCCCTCAGCCCATCCCAGAGATGGTGCTGCCGTCTCGTCTTCCGAAGGTCTTAGATGGTGAAGTATATTTTCAATTTTCTCGTGAAGAAATTATCAAGTCTGCAAAGCCCTTCCGCTACATGGTGATCCTCAAGTTTCTCAAACAACGTCCATCATTGGATGCAGTCTATGCATTCATCCACAATCGTTGGGGTCTCTCATCCACCCCGGTTGTCTCTTCCATGCGTAGGGCCGATGAACGTGTTTGTACATATGGCTACTGATTTCACGAAAGCTCTGTCAAGGGATGCTTGTGAGATCAATGGGAGTTTCTATCGAGTCTTCCGTTGGACACCAGAATTCACTGAGGATGAAGAGCCCTCTCATGTTCAGGTATGGGTTTCCCTCCCGGGACTTCCTCCAAACTTTTACAGTGAAGCGTTCTTGAGTATTCTCATGGCTCCTATCAGTACTTTTATTCGGCGGGATAATCCGACGCGTAGTGCCATGAGAACGGATGGTGCGAGGTTGTGTGTGGAGGTTGATGCGGCAAGAGATCCTCTAAGGTCTCATTCTAGTTGAGTTATGTAACTTGGAATATCTTTCATGTCTTGACCTTTCCCAAAACAATATGTCTGGCTCTATACCCTCTTGCTTCCAATTGTCCACAATCTAGCATGTTCATCTGAATCAAATTAGGCTAACTCGCCCCATTACCAGTGTATTCAAGGGTTGCTCTGCTTTAGAGCACTGGCATTGAACTAGCCAAATGCTAGTCAAGTACAAATTTTGACTAAATTTCTCAAAATCAGCTGCATTGGACTAGCCAAATCATTTTAAGTCAAGTTATGAGCTACAATAAATGGAAAGCAAAAGTCATACTTGGCGAGTTACTATTCACCAACCAAAAGAATATTTTATTAAAAAGTATTCCCTTTCTCTTCCTTTCTTCTTCCTTTCTCTACCTTTCTTCTTCATATTAAACAATTTGTTTGGACAACAAAAATTAAATTATTAATTAATATATGGAGTGTATTTGTAAAATATAAAAAAAATTAAAAAAATTATTAAAATATATAATATTATATTATTATTTTGACTTTGAAATTGCTAGTCCAATGTGAATTAATATCTCCAAAGGTTTTGGCTTTAGCCAAAACTTCAAGTTTTAGTCAAAATTTGGACTTGGTAGTGGCTAGGCCATTGCCAATGCTCTTAGTCACCCTAAATCTTAGAGTTAACTACCTTACTGGCAATATCCCAGATTGGAGCAACCTTCCAAGTCTGAGCATTCTCCTATTGAAAGCTAATTATTTACAAGGGAAAATCCCATCTCAATTATGCCTTTTTAGCTAAACTAAGCTTGTTGGAAAATCTACATTAGTCTCTTTCGAAGTTTATTTCACATTATTCGACAAGTTTTCATTCTTGCATTCCGCAATGATAATAGAAAGTCAAATGTTCATTTTTTACTTTAAAGATTATAGTTTCCCAACAATGGATGTAATACAAGAAGTGGAGTTCACAACAAAGAATAGATTCTCTCCTACAAAGGTGACTTCCTTGACTACATGTCTAGGATTGACCTCTCATGCAACAAATTAGAAGGAGAAATTCCAATTGTGCTTGGAGATTTGAGTAACATCCATGTGGTGAACCTGCCATTCAACAATCTAACTGGATCAATCCCCACTCAATTCTCAAAGCTTAAGCAAATTGAGGGCTTGGATCTATCCCATAATAACTTGGATGGTATGATTCCCCCTCAATTGATAGAGTTGAACTCTCTAGCTGTCTTCAAAGTGGCACACAATAACTTATAGGGTACAACACCAGAAGGAAAAGCTCAGTTCGGTACCTTTCATGAAAGCAGTTACAAGGGAAATCCTATCCTGTGTGGACCTCCACTACATAAGGCTTGCACTAAAATTGAACCATCATCTACCATTCCAACTGATAATGAGGGTTATTTGCAGTGATTTTTACAGTATTTGTGACCAATAGTTGCCGCTGCAAAAACATTTTCTCAATGATTTCCGTTGGCATCAGAATGCACATTTACGACGAATTTTCAACTAATTGCGACCTATAATAATCGCTGAAAATAATAAGCTATCTGTGACGATTTTTGGCTTTTGTTGATTAAGAGCAAAAGTGAGTAAACAATGCCTACGAATGTGCAACGAACCAATAAGTGACAGGAAAGAACAATTGCGGCAATTTTTGGCACGTTTTGCAATGAAATGTAGCGTTGCAAAAGTGTGTTTTTCTTGTAGTGACGTCACATTAATGTTGCTGGCAATTGTTGCCATTCTCTACATAAATCCGCACTGGCAAAGGAAATGGTTTAACTTCGTTGAAGTGTGTATCTCCACTTGCTATTATTTTATTGTGATAAGCACTTAAAAGCTTAGCTTTGTGTTTTCCTGTTTGCATTTTCGTATGTCTTCTGTTTTTCTTTTCTTCAACCTCAAGTTTGAAATTTTAATAACATATAAGAGGCTTGTAAGTTCCTTATTAGCAACTTAACTCTAGTAGTTCATGTTTTTACAGTTTTCAGAAATTCTGAATAATATTACTTTGCTGCTAAGGCGAATAATATAAAAAAATCAATTTGGTTTTTATTTAACCGTAATTTTGCTTCACAAAGGATGACATATTGACTGAAATAATTTATTAATGACTTATGGGCTATTGCAGTGAGAAGTCATGCCGCGATATCAAAGTCGTAGCGAAAAATTTCTTTTAGCGGCATAGGATGCATTGCAAGAAAACTATCGTCAGTATTAGGCAGTTCGGGCAAAAGTTTTTACAACGAACAAAAACTCATTACAAAAAGTGGTCCAGTCCATTTATACTTCGTCGCAAAAAATCTTGCTCGAGCAGCGATATATTAGACCTTTTGCGACGAGTAAGAACTGTCGCAAATAACTGCATATAAATTAAACCCGTTTGGATTCAGAGTTGATCTTAACTCATCTCATCTAATCATTACAAATTTCTCAAATTACCACACAAAATATAATAAACAATTCCACATTTTCAAATACTAAAATAAAAATAATAGTTTAACAATATTTTATTCAATTTTTTCAACTTTCATCTTAACTTATTTCATTTTAACTCACTATCCAAAAGACACTTAGTTTTGAAACCCAAAGTTTCTTACTCATATGTTCTTTCACTCTCTTCCTCCCCCATTTCTTCGAGTTTCTCTTAAGGAGTTCTGGATAGTGAGTTGAACAGAGATGGAAAGAGATAAAAGTTGAAAGTTGAATAAAATATTTTTAGAATATTATTTTTTTGAAATTTGAAAAAGTTGAATTGTTTATTATATTTTATTTAGAAGTTTATAAAAATTGTAGAGATTAAATAAGATAAGATAAGATTAGATGAGTTGAGTTGAGAGTATTCTTAGATCCAAACAACGTATTCAATATGCTCTAAGAGCATTTCCATCCCAATCCCTATAAAATTCTCTAAATTTTAAGTCAAATACACAATTCCATAAATTTTATCCAAAACTTTACTAATTTTTCAAAAACCTCCTATATCTCATTCCCTATAAATTCTTCATTCTTTAAAATACTATTTCTCTATTATTTCTTTATTATTTTTTTCTCTCACTTCCATTTACAATCTTAACTAATACCTCTTTTATCTTGTTCCTAGATTAAGCAATTCTAGCTTCTACATAAATTTAATTATTGAACACGAAGCTGACTTTTTTTTATCCTGGTACGAGAATAGTGACAAAATTATTATGATTTTAATAATAATTAATATTCACCGTTTCAAAGGGTATTTTATTTATAACCAATAATTAAGTTACAAGAGTTGCGATGGAATAAATAATAATAATGGTATTATATTTGAAACAAAAATTATTATAGCCATACAATGTACTACTATTGCCCATTCACACTAGTCCCAAAACACAAATTGCAAGTGCCGTGAATGAAATAATATTATAATTACATACATTGAAAATGGTACACCAAACCCAAAAGTTTATTACATGTCAACATAAGATTCCTCAGAATTTTCCAAAACAAATTGCCAAAACAAATAACTACGACATCAAAATCACAATAATCAAACTTGTTTTCTCCAATTTTCTCGTACGCCTCTCTAAATCAATTTCTACTCGATGTCTAAGGGTGTCCATTGAGGCTTGCATCTTATGAAGGTTGGTTTTTAATCGATGAATTGTGTTTTGGCCATATGCTATTTTAGGATCATACCAATAGAAAAACCCGCAAGATTGCCTAGCCTGCACAAATGACAACTATTGAAATTTGTAAATGACCGAGGTATGACAATTATTGTAACGCTCGTCCTAATGGTGAGACTTTTTATAAAATGATTTTAAAAACAACGACGGGAATTACCGTTCGATTTAAAACTTTTTACTTCCATACCCAGGGTGCAAGACTCTACGTTATAAAATAAAATGTGTTTTGAGAATAAAAGAGGTTTACAATAGAAAACATTAATCTTAAGATTAAAAGGTCTCTCATACAGTTAAAACTCTCATACTTAGACTTCTATGCTCTTCCCCTTAGGCCGTGTCCGTCCTAAAGCGTACTGCTCATTTAATTCTTGTGGGGGGAGGGGCACACATAAAAACTAAAATAAGTCGAATACTCAGTAAGCATTACTTCATACAGTTGAAATATAATAACATAGGTTTTCATTCATGCATTCATCATTCCATACGAACTATACGTACATGCATATATGCATTCATTTGAAAATATCACTGGACGGAGTTTTTTTTTAAAAAAGATTTTCTTTTTGTAAAATGTATCTTCCGTCAGTGCCTTCATTTCTTCAAGAGTTCGATGCATTCATACATTCATACATTCTTTCTTATCACTTTAATTGGCCGGTACACACTGTTACGCCCCGTGTGTTGGGATTAGCGGTCTTTTGGACCCGAACTCTGCCCATGGATACGGGTTGGGAATCCCTTTCTGTCAAGGGGCAGCACTGGGTGCACTACCAGTACTACTTACCCGATATTGCAATCTGCCCAGTCTATTGATACCCTTTTCATTCATTCATATGACCGTTACATATTTTCATACATTTCATTTCAGTCCTTTCTTTCAGTCCAGTCCTTTCAGTCCTTTTCATTTAACAGTTTATTCATGGGAAAAAATATTATTTAAAAGCATGAGTTTAAACGTCATCTTCCATGGCATCATTTAAAGCATCATTAAACACAAGGCATAAGCCTCAACATTTCTTTTCGTAGAAACTACATACAATAGATACTACGTATAGTCATCCATTCACATGCAAACAATTAATACTTTGGTTGCATAAAAAGAGGCTGCCAAAAAGGGCCATTACATACGTATACATTTAAATACTTAGCATGTTTTTCATAAAACATTGTTTCCTATCTTTTCGTAAAGCATCGTAAAGGAAAAACATTTCATTTTCATTTTCTTATCCTTTTAGAAAACGCTAGAAGAGTATAAACGTAATACTTACTTGGACTCCATGCTATACTCAAATCATGCAGTTCGTTCATGTGCGTGTCAGATGACAACCTATATGCATGCACGTAACCTTAGCGTCATTCTTTATCTAATGCATAAGCAACTAAATTTAGAATAGAACTAATGTGCCCTTTACTATGCTAAAACCTTCAGGATCCACTAATGGTCACTACCTCTTCCAAACTTGACATTCTACTACGAGTGCTTATCCACTAGGGTGAACCTATTATTCACTTTAGGATTAAGACACTAAGACATTCATCGTATTCTTCGTATTGACCACATTCTGATGCATGACTCAGACCGACTAAGTCACGCATCTCAATCCTAGACAATATACCCGTCACTACCTTCATGCATCCTAGCTTACACTAAATCATCATTCCCATCCATACATGCCACATGGCTCAAAGTCGACTCTGAGGCTTAAGCATCGTGTAATCATGCTTAAGACAGGTTACCCATTACATATGGTGAATCCATCCGGCACATGTATCTAACCAGATTACACACGTACCCAGGGGCGGAACTACCTTAGGGCTTGGGGGGGTTTTGGCCTCCCCCAAATTTTTTAAAATTTGATGAAAATTAAGTTTTAGAAGGTGTTTTTTAGAGTAGATTATATAAAAATTAGTATCTAGCCCCCCTTAAAATTATTTTTTCTTAACTTAGCCCCCCCAAACTAGATTTTCTAGTTCCGCCCCTGCACGTACCTTACCCATTTATCACCTAAGATCAACATATAACACGTTAATTACCTGCTTGTACAGACAAGCTTATACTCCGATACCAACCTTCTCTTAACCCGGCTAGCATGACTCTTCATGCTACCCGTCCCTTTTAATAGTTCATTCCAACACTTAACACGACAAAACTCCATTCATAGTTACACCTTTTGTCACGTCATAGCTTGAGACTACTCCTAAGCTATACCGTGACCTTGTCACGTCACCCGACATCCTGTTACGTCATTTCTATGCCAACTTCTAACTCATCATGAGTACGGTCCCTCACGTACTCCTGTCACATAATGACATCTCGTCACGTTCTTGCTATGCCAATCTTACACTAACTCCTCACCCATCACAAGCACGACTTCTGGTTTAACCTTGTCACTTTGTGACATGGCCCAATCATGCTTCCGCTGCGCACTCTTATACTTGTTCTGTCACTTCGCACATACTCCCAGCCATAAGTCAACTGCAAGATGACACGTCACCTCAGACTACAGGCCACATCGCAACTACTTTGAGACACTGTTTCACAGTTCCTGACACTACTCCTCATGCTCTACTCTCAACAACTGTGCAACCATCCTTATCTCTGCAACACGCCACACGGTGTATCACTTCACCTCATGGAGTACACTCCACGTGTACTCCCTTCACACACGCTATGTCACATCACCGCTACGGCATACATGCCGTATGGTGCATCACTCCACCACATGGAGTACACTCCACGTGTACTCTCTTCACACACTACGCCACATCACTACTACAACATACACTTCATAGCACAGTCCACAACACTTGAAAGCACACTACACAGATACGCCCAACTCTTCACTACACAGCGAACTCCACAATTACTAACAACACAGTCCACAAACTAACCAACCAACTAACATAAATAACGAGGGATAGATGGTTATACCATCGTCAAGGTTGACCTGTGCATTGCTCGCTATTCGGCATGGTTGATGGTGTCGGAAGAGTCGTACGTGGCTGCTAACCCACGTACAGTGGCTGTTTTGGCCACTAGAGGTGGCTAGAGGTGCGAGTCTGGAAGGGGCTGAGCATGGAGGGGCTTGGGAGGACATTGGCGAGTTGGTGGTGGCATCGGTAAGGTGGTGTGGCAACTCTATGGCGACAGATCTAAGCCGTGAGGTGGAGAGGAGCCGTGGGAGAGAGAGAGGGCTTGAGAGAGGTGGAGGGCTGGGCTGGCTTGGAGGAGCTTGGGGGGAGTCACAGTGGTCAAGAGAGGTGCTCGACGGGGTTAGGACTGACGCACGACGGCGCTAGGGCTGTCGGTTGCGGTAAAACTGTGTGAAACCCATTTATGAGTTGTGTGCGTGTGTGCGATGGAGAGAGAGAGGGAGGTTCTTGGTGGCTGAGTCTGTGTGAGGTGGCGGAGGTGCGGTGGCTTGGGTGGCCGTGTATGGCGGCTCTAGGAGCTGCGCACAGTGAACCCGTGTGAGAGGGGCTGCGTGCTTACGACGAAGAAGGTGGCTGCGAGATGGATGCTGGGTTCGGTGGTGGGAGCTCGCCGGCGTGAGGGGACGCCGATGGTGGTGGCGGTGAGGCCGGGCGGCGCATGGCGGTGCATGGCGGCGTCGGGCTAGGTTGAGGGAGAATTGGATGAGAGGGAGGGGAGCTTGTAGTGTACGCGTGAGGGAGAGGGAGGAGAGAGAGAGGGAAGGGAAAAGTGGGGGAGCTTAGGTATTTAATGCAGACTCTTCATCTTGGGATCCTCAAAACGACACTGAGAGGAATTAAGATAGAATATTATTTAAACTAAATTTTAGTTTATAAAATAATATTCCTTCATCATTAATAAAATGATGAAGTTTTATTTAATATCTTTTAAAAGAATAAAACCATCTAATTAATTAAAGTTTTCAACATAATTTAAATCTCATAATATTCTAAATAACTGAAATCATTTTAATAAAATGATATTAAAATGATTTCCTACAATTATAATATTTTTGGAGCTCTTCATAAATATTGTAATTGTCTTATTTAAAATTAGGCTTGGTTTAATAACACTGGAAATACCCCATATAAATATTTCCAGGGCATTTAAAATATTCGAGGGCTTTAAAACACTGAGCTTAGTTTAGAAATCACATAATATCTTTAGAAACATGCGATCAAGATTCGACATGCATAACGAGACTCACAGTTGAATTTGCTTACGTCATAAAGGAGCGGGTTGTTACAATTATAGTATAAAAAAAAAATACCGGCCTTCATTATTGTCAATATGAGCAGTTCGTCGAGATGCTTTAATACCACAATAACATACTGGGTATTCATACTGATGATAGTTTGCTGAGTGTGAGATATTGCTAGTGCTACTACTTGACCCAGATATTGAATAGTGTTATCTTTTGTTTTGCTTCAATTTTGTAGACAAATAGTGAACATTTCCTTTCTCGACACTCAACTTTCTCTTGTGAGGCCCCCAAACATACCCAAACCATTAACTCAATTGTGTGATTAGCACAGTCGAGGGATACACAACCAATATCATACCAAACAAAACAAATGGAGAACGTGATTTTGCTAGCTGACTTAGGAACTGAATGGTAACATCTAGGAAATTTGGAACCCTCGAATGGCTGCAACAACCGGTTGCCACTACTTGTTGGTCATCCGGGTTACCTAGCCATTAAGATATCTACTAAATTTTCTATGTCCTCACGAGGCTTTATCATCATCACAACCGAGGGGTTTAATCCAAAAAAGAAAACTAAGCCACATTACTTCTCTATCACAACATAACGCAAATAAATTTAATTTACAAAATCCAACAAAATATCAAAGTATATCCAAACAACATGCAAAATCACAAAAACAATCATGCTAAATAAGAGCATTCGCATCCGACGCTGAATATCGAATGTATAAATAAATGGGGCTCATAATGGTTTGTCTATTTGCAACATGCATAAGCCATGAGCCCAATATCGAATGGCTGCAAAACCTTATCCAAACCCCAGTTGCCTTTTGTGAAAACTATCACAAACTACAATATGGCCATCTGGGTGAGGATTACCCCGCCAAATCGATGGGGCCCCACTAACACTTGTGAATTAACCCCCACTAACACCATCATCACAGCCTAACAATAGACATGCAGCCCCCCCATGATAAATAATTATTCATCAGTACTAAACACTGCAAAGGACCCAATAACACAGAGCAATTCAGGATGGAAAAAAAGATAAAAGTGATAAAGGACATGGAATCAGCATAAAGCATGCACATACCGTATCAAAATAGTTTTGGCAATAACACTAATGCAAAAATAGTTTTGGCAATAGCATAACAGAATAACAGAACATGAACAGAATATGAACAACTCAAGCAACATAACATAATATAAACAACAATAGATAGAAAAAAAAAATTGAGGCACACCAATAGAAGAGTGCAATAGATGGAAGTGTGTTTATCTACAAATAATTGCAATTCAACATCACAATGAAATTCACAACATAGAGCAATGAAACAGCACAGAGCGATGAAACAGTACAGAGCAATTAGGGTATGTATAGAGCAATGAAACTGCACAGAGTAATGAAATTGCACATAACAATTTTTTTTTTTTTGGGAGAAGAGGATGACAATGAAACAATACAGAGCAATTAAATAGCATAGAGTAGTGAAACTTCACAAAGCAATGAAATTGCACATAGTAATAGAGATCCACTGTAGCATCTGAATTCTACCACCCCATTTTAGGGATTTGGCTGGAGGAGAGTTTGGGGGTGAAAACCCTAAGCTTTCCCCCAAATCATAAGGGAAAATGAAGTTTAAGGCACCGAATGTGAAAGGTCGAAGTTAAGTTTATGAAATCTTTCTTTCTTCTCGTTCTCTGGTATTCGAGCATCTAGTGGTCAGACAACTCCCAACACCAGGCCTAGGACAAGTACTGCTCTCTCTTTCTCTCTCATCCACTGATTTCCTCATTCTTTCCTTGTATTTGGTTAGATGCAGACGGTGACCATAAAACCACTACTCAGCCTCTCCCTGCCGCAGGCGGTGTCCTGTTGAAGAAATGACCAGAAATCTTCTAAAGGTGGGTTTTTTTTTTCACGTTTTTCTCTATATTCATTGTTTTCGGAAAGCAAAAAAAATATTACGTTTTCTTTCATTTAGATTGTAATTTGGGCTTTGGTTCACTTCTATGGTGGGGATGATCGATGGGTTTATTTTTTACTTAAATACATTCTTCATGCTTTTCATCATTGAGACCATTTTTAAAAGCTAATTGCCTACAAAAGGATGTAAGACGTCTGCTATTATTATTTTTTGTGATTTTTAGAATTTTCCTTTGTTACATGAAAAGTATTTGTTAACTATGAAAAAGGTGAGAAATGAACAAATGAATCTTACATTTGTTTATTTATTTTTTGTGTGGTTATTGGGCAATTAACATCTTCCTAATAGGGGATATGGTATATGGCTTAACTGAGGAAAGTTGTCTTTATTTTCTTTTCTCGTTGCTTCATTTTCTTGTTATCCAAACAGGGGGTAAATGCTTGATTGCAATTATACCTAAAGTTACAATTCTTTTTTGTGAATTTGAGTACCAAGGTTTTGACAATGCTATAATAAGTATTTCCAATCAATAGTGACTGTGGAGGATTATTTGTTCATAATTGGAATCGATCCCCATTATTCCAAAATCATTGACATTGTCACTATCATTCGAAGTAGTTGATGGAGGAGTTCAATGATGCAACCGAGGCTCAACTGAATGCGGAAGTGAATGGTAAGGTTAATCCCTAATGTTATATGTTGCTCATATATGAAGTCTTTTTGTGTAGGAAGTCTTTTTTTTTTTCTATATAGTCTCTTACATCTCTCTTTTTTTGTATGAAGTCTCTTACAGAATAAAGAAAATCTCTTTTTCGAGATGAGAGACTTCACAATCCATGCCTCTTACATCAACTCTTTAACCCAAGAAGTTCACCAAATAAAGTTAATGATTTTTATGGGATTGACCTCTTTTGCTATTGTATGAATTTGCTTAGAGCACCAACAACTGTAGCATCTATCACTACAACTTATGCTATGTGTGTGCGCTGTCAGCTATCACTACAACTTATGCACTACCACTGCAACATATGTAGCCTTTAGCTCTGAATATGTGTGTGTGTGTGCTTGCAGCAAATTTACTTTGTTTTCCTTTTACGTGGCATAATTTTCTATTCTATTTTTGAAGTGCTACATGTTGGTTTTAGATTTAAAAATGATTCAAATATTTAATGTTAAGTAAAAAATAATATGAACCATTACCATTGTTTAATGTATAAGTTCGGTGTTAATATTTAAATAAAAATGTATCATGGTGACTTGAGCCAATACAGCCTCTCGAGATAGAAACCTTAACCGCTTGCCAACCAAACAAAGGGTTGTGCATTTTAGTGAATTAGAATTCTTTGCAATGTATTATCTAATATTTGAGAAGTTGTAAATTCTCACAAGTGTTCTCTTATTTTTGTTGTGATTTTCACAAATACCCTTTCATTTATATAAGTTGTAACTTTTCATAAGTACCTTTTCATTTATATATTGTGACTTTTTAGAAGTACCATTTCATTTATATAAGTTGTGACATTTCACGGGTATCATTTCATTCCAGTTGTGACTTTTCACAAGTGCCCTTTCATTCTCTATAAATAGGAAACCCCATCTACAAATTCACTAACTCCAAATTCTCTACAAAAATTATAGAAACATTTCCTCTTTTTCTATTTCTTTCTTTGGGCTTGGCTATATTTTATATCGGGTTCGAGGATCTCCTTTTGTGTGCACCAATAAGGAGATTAACAAGAACTGGCTTTGTTGTATCTTCTGAGTAGACCATCAAGAAGCCTAATGCACGTTTAAATTTGGAGGCGGTGGAATCTACTCTAAGGAAAGCGTCCAACACAACGTTCCTCAATATCGGGTTCTCTATTTGTAATTTGTTCTTCTTATTTTACATATTCTCTAATTTACAAAGCGTTTGCACATATATAATTTATTATTCAAAATATTCTCAACAATCTTAGAGTAGATATTACTTTTGTTAAACTAGAGGTGTCTTTTAATTGATTGGTTGTTACTATGACTTCAAACAAACCTATTTGTAACACCCCGCTCCCCAAGTTTAAGAATAAAATCACTTTTAGAAATTTTTAGGTGCAAGAGTGCTACTACTGAATTTGACTTAAAAAAATATTTTCTTATACTTGTGCCAGATACAAAGATTCTTATAATAAATAGAATCGTTTTTATTAAAATGCTGAAATCATAAATGAGAGTGTGCATAAACATTTAATAAAATTTCTCAAAATCTGTGCCATAAATATCATAACTTAAAATCTCTGTACATGATCTAGGCCACTGTCATGCCTCCCAAGACTAAGTCTCATCCTGTAACTCTACTTTCATAAATATTTTGATCTGGGATGAAACATAAAAACAAACTAAAATGAGTCGATGACTCAGTAAGAAACTCATAACGTAAACATATTTAATATAAGGTTTTCATAAAATATTTTATGCTGAGAATCGAAATCACGATCATTCATATGTATGCTTATGTCATGCATGACTTGTCTTGAATTATTTGACTTATCATGCTTATTTTACACTTGATCTTATGAAAGCTTACGTGTCTTATGCAACATGAGATGCATATTACATACACAACTATAATATGTGGAATGAAACACGATGTGCTTGCAAATATCATGACATGCGTGGTACGTAAACACTAGCTTCGAAAAAAGTGGCTTTAATAATAATATATATAACTAGCTAACATATGCTGATCCTAATTTATGATCAAGCTACTTACCTTGTAGTGTTTCTTCCTAAAATTTTTGACACAAAATTGATTAGGGTGCTGAATTGGGAGGTGTATGGGTTTTTTTCAAATGACACATAGAAGGGAGATATTTATAAAGAGATTTGGGAGAGGGTGACGACCAATTTGAGTTGGATTTGGTTAAAGAGCCTTAACGTAAAGATGAATTGTATCTCTGTTGAAATAGGATGCTGACGAGTTCGAGTTCAAGGTTTTCTCGGTCACGATCATTCAAGAAGAGAGTTTAAATTTAAATTTAAATTTAAAAATATGATCTAGCAGTTCATTCATTGTAGGATTGACAGTGACTGAGACTACGTAGAGGACTTCAATCAATGATGATTTTAAATTGAAATAAATTTCTAATTGCTGATCTTTAAATTCTAAAAAGAGTCTAACTCATTCAATAAATAACAAATGGGATTTAACCTAGTTATTGACTCTAATTAAAACTCCTTATCAACCTCAATAATTTATTGCTTGTGAGCTTATCCAATATGACCTCTTAAATATAATTTAAACCCAATAAAATTACTAATATCTCAATCTTAGAATTATTGAGTTGGGTCGTTACACTATTGCACCCGAGAAATTTGGGAGAGTCAATTTTAAGCGTTGGCAAGAAAATATGAAAATATTTCTTACAATACTTGGATTATATTTTGTTATTGAAAATGATCCACCTTCTGATAATTTACATGAGCCCGCACGTACTGTTGAATTGCAAACCTGTGCACATAAAAATAATGTGTAGATGTAGGATTTTAAATCATTTAAGTGATACACTTTTTTATATTTACCTACATATTAAATTTGCCAAAGAGATTTGAAATGCTATTGATAAGAAATATGGTGTATAAGATGCCGGAAATGATAAATACATTGCAAGCTAATTTCTTTTCTTTAAGGTGGATGATTCCAAATTTGTGGTAGAACAAGCCCATGAGTTAACTATCTTTTACCATGAATTTAGCCGACGAGAAATGGGTATTATCAAGCGTCTCCAAGTTGCTTGTGCAATAGACAAGTTGCCTCATTCATGGAAGAATTTTGGCCTATCTCTTAAACATAAGACAGAAAATATGACCATGAAAACCTTGATCTCTGCCATTAGAATCCAAGAATAACACTTGGAAAAATGATCCTATCCCACCATTAGTTTTTGATTTCCAGTCTAAAACAAATATTGTAGAAGGCCATAGAACAAATAATAACCCATTACACCAAAAGTCCAAATTCAATAATGGTAAAACTAGTTATGGGAACAATTTGAAACCAAAATCCTGTATCAACAAAGATGATAAGAGACTCATTTGTTTTAACTGTAACAAATTTGGTCACTTGGCCAAAACATTGTCTCTATAAGAAGAGGAAAAACTAAGGCAACAAACAACCAAGATCGCATAACTCACAAGCTTATATGGTGCTTTTTGGGACCAGCTTTGTTGGAACAGATGAGCGGTATGTAACCATAAGTCCCCAAGTTTATCTAGCTTGTAGTGCTATTGATTGGACACATGAGCCAATGTACATGTCACTTCTAACGATAATATTTTTTCAACATATTAGGATACAAACGGTATGAAAGTGACAATGGATAACTCCATCTCTGCACAAGTATTTGTAGTAGGAAAAAATTAAACTCAAACTAATGTCTGGAAATACTCTTCCATTGGAAGAGGTGTTTTACGTGAGTGGCGAGGAGGAACCTAATTAGTGGATCTTTACTTAGTGGGGTAGGCTACACATAGTTATTTCAATCCAATAAAGTTATTGTAACTAAATATGACTCATTTATGGGGAAATGTTACATGAGTGATGGTGCATGTATAATGCTATGTCGTTACGTTGATGATATTCTCATCTTTTTTATCAATATAAATATTGTTCTTTATGTTAAAAAACTTTTTATCCAAAAACTTTGACATGAATGACATGGGAGAGGCATAGGTAATTCTTGGTATTAAGTTAATGAGATCTCATGATAGTATCATCATAAATCAATTTCATTATATTGAAAAGATTCTTATGAAGTTTGAGAGATTCGATGCAAACTTGTTAGAACTCCTATTGATGGGAACCAAGGTGGACTTAGTCTTAAATATCCTTTGCAAGTTCCAGATGAGCCAATTACAAGATCAAGGAAGCAATGCAAGGATTGGTGCAATCCTCTTGGGATGAAGCTAGCAAGAGCCCAATATAAGAATTCTAAAGATCGAGGTGTTTTGTGGAGGCTTAGAATTCTTTTCCCACCATAATTGCTTTTTTAATTGGTATGTTTGCGTGTCATTGGAACACAATATAAGAATAAGCGAATTTACAATGAAAATTATCTAATTCGCTTCCATTGACACTGAGCCTTCATTGGCCTATTAATTTCTAAGTCATCGGTCAAGGTCTTCTCAAATTAAGGTGTTTTTCGGGAAGAAAGAGACAATGGATCTTATATATTTACTCAAAAACAATATAAAAACTTCAATATTTTTTCTACTTTTCAATTTTTAAAACTAGTAAATTTGAAATGGATTTTTGCGAAGGTGCGTGGGAGGGATCCCCCCCCCCCCCCCCCCCCCCCCCCCCCCC
>QEOW01000482.1:705405-736421 GCA_003123825.1 Juglans hindsii
CCCCCCCCCCCCCCCCCCCGGGGCATCCGAATTAAGCCTAGAGCCAACAATGGGGCCCATTCCAGCTCGGGTCGCACCCTTGATAAGGGGAAACATATGAGATATGCCGACTCTGACGTCCCCTGTTGCACCTAGCATTAAAGGACTTACATTAGTACATAAACGAAGGAGACTGAGAAATTGGATAGAACCTCATATTGAGTACACAAAGTCTACGGCCTGTAATTGAGTCATCAATCAAGGTCTTCCCATGTTTATTATTTTTGCATGAAATAATTAAGGACAGTTTTGGGGCCTTAGATGAGACACAAAATTCTTATCTAATCTCATTTCATCTCATCCAATCTTATTCTAAAAAAAATTCAAATATAACATTTTCAAGCTAATCATTATAACTTTTTCAAACTTTCCAATAAAAAATAAAAATCAATTCCAACTTTTTCATATCACAAAACAAAAATAATATTAGAAAACTATATTCTAACAATATTTTTACTTTATAATATTTTTTATTCAACTTTTTCTCTCTCCTTTCCCAAAACTCAAAAAATATTTAACTTAAACTGTCTCACTATTTTTTACAAACTATCTTACTACTATGCATAAAATTCTCATCTCATCTCACCAAAATTGGTATGTTTGCATATAAGTATTTTATATTTTTATTTTTTAAAATTTAATAATTTTAAAGAGGTGCTTATGGAGGCTTAGAATTCTTTGTCACCAAAATTGGTATGTTTGCGTGTTATTGGAACACATGAATTTGGGCTATATTGGTTTAAGCGTGTGTGTGACCGAGTCTTGAAAATTTGTGGTTTGAGTTTAAAGTAAAGGGATAAGAAGAGATCAAGTGTAAATTGGTAGTCCCACCGAATAATTAAGCGTTTGACCGATATTGAGAAATTGGATAGAACATCATATTGAGTACTCAAAGTCTACAGCCTATAATTGAGTCATCAGTCAAGGTCTTTCCAAGGTTATCATTTTTGCATGAAATAATGTAATAATTTATATAAATTTGAAAGTATTATATATTTTAATTTTGAAAATTTAGTGGAGGCTTACAATTTTTTTTCTCAACATAATTGCTTTTTTAATTGTTATGTTTGCGTGTCATTGGAACACAACATAAGAATAAGCGAATTGACAATGCAAATTATCTAATTCGCTTTCATTGACACCGACCCTTCATTGGCCTATTAATTTCCAAGTCATCAATCAAGGTCTTCTCAAATTAAGGTGTTTTGCTGGAAGAAAGAGACAATGCATCTTGGCTAATATATTTACTCAAAATCAATATACAAACTTCAATATTTTTTATATTTTTAAATTTTTAAAACAAGTAAATTTGAAATGGATTTTGAGAAGGTGGGTGGGATATTCCCCCCCACCCCCGGGGGGCCATTTGAATTAGGCCTGGGGCCAATGTTGGGGCCCGTTCCAGCTCAGGTCTCAACCTTTCGAGGCCCCAAAATTGTCAACAGGGTCCGGTCCTCAAGATTGCATCAGAGGAAGGAGGATGCAAAGTACAAGAAGCCAGATAAGGGGAAACATATGGGATATGCCGACTCTGACGTCTCCTGTTGCACCTAGCATTAAAGGACTTATGTTAGTAGGTAAATGAAGGACGCAGACGACCCTCCATTCTCTGACGGAGGGGACCAGAAGTGACCACGCCGTTCACCAACCATCAGGACGCACCTTGGAAGCCATGCTGCATTAAATGCGCCATCTCAAGAGCCACGTAGCATTAAAAGCTCTGCCTTAGAAGAAAACGTTGCATTAAATATCCAGACTAAGATAGACGTGGGCGGGACAGCTTAACCCTAACACGGGGAACAAAATGTTCCCTCACAACCTCATAGCAAAGCTACATCCCAACTACAAACAAATCTCTAAACTGAATTACTCTAAGCTAACACTAAGAACATGCAAGACTAACTTGGACTTCAGAGGTTCCCCGGACAACCCCGAGCCCACCTTCTCCTTTGTGATCACTGGTGAAGACCCCAGCCTGAGTAACGAGAACCTTGTCCAGGCAGACGAAACACGACGTTAACGGTGGTGCCTTCTGTGGGATCTTTCCTATAGGTGTATCGTGTCATTCGTATGCTGATGAAAACCCATTCTCAAGCAACTCAAGGACCGGAAACCTTACCAAAAGACATGTAAGAACTGAGGCCGACAGAATGTGAGGTCAATGTGATAGAGCCCCTGGGAAACGACTGTGCCTCGCTGCCCCTTCCCGAGTTCATCTTGGGGGGGGGGGGGGGGGGGGNACACCCAAACCATCCTGAGGCCATGATCAAACTTGGCAGCAAGATGGCACCCAGCATGCGGCAAGCTATGATGCAAGTCCTCATAGAGCATCAGGATGTGTTTACTTAGAGCCACAAAGACATGCCCCTGATTGACTCGGACATCATTCAGCATCACCTGTGTGTAAGCCCAGAAGCCAAGAAGGTCAGGTAGAAAATGTGGTGCTTCAGTGCCAAGAAATGCACAACCATCATGGAGGAGGTCGATCTCCTCTTAGCGGCTGGATTCATACGCAAAGCACGCTACCCGGACTGGCTATCCAATGTTGTGCTTGTGAGGAACTCCAATGACAAGTGCAGAATGTGTGTTGATTTCACGATCTGAACAATGCCTGTCTCAAAGACAGCTTCCCTCTTCCCCAAATCGACCTGATAGTGGACTCCATTGCAGGAAATCGCATGCACATTTTCATGGATGCTCACTCAGGGTACAACTAGATCCGCATGAACCCTGACGATGAGGAGAAAACATTGTTTATCACAGATGTGGGGCTATACTGCTACATGGCCATGCCCTTTGGCTTGAAAAAAGCTGGGGCCACCTACTAGTGGTTAGTCAACTGCATGTTCAAAGAACGGATAGGATGGAGCATGGAGGTTTACGTGTATGACGTCCTTGTGAAGTGCAAGGCCCCTGAATAGCACTTAGCCGATCTGCGCGAGGCCTTCACGGTACTGAGATGCTACTAGATGAAATTTAACCCGACAAAGTGCGCGTTCGGTGTGGAGTCTTGGAAGTTCTTGGGTTTCATGGTCTCAAAGCGGGGAATAAAGGCCAACCTGGAAAAAGGTGGAGGCCATACTCAACATGACGCCACCTCGAAGCATTAATCATGTGCAAAAGCTCGCTGGTTGAGTGGCGGCTCTTAACTGATTTGTATCCCGATCAACAGACAAGTGCCTGTAGGTTTTCAAAGTGCTAGAAAAGGCGCAACCTTGGAATGACAAATGCGACTGGGCTTTTAAGAACCTTAAGCAATACCTCGCCAGCCCTCCCTTACTCAGTCAAGCTAACTAGGGAGAAGTCTTGAGCATGTATTTATTTGTCTCCCTATATGCAGTCTCCACGGCTCTAGTGTGGGATTTGAAAGACTCTTAGAAGCTGATGTACTACACCAGCCATGCTTTTTGGGGTGCGGAAGAGAGATATCCTCGCTTGGACCACCTTGCCTTTGCCCTTATAATGACTGCCCACTGACTCAAACCATACTTTAGAGCACACTCGATACGAGTCCTAACTGAACCCCCCTTGAAAAATATCTTGTAGTGACCAGATGTCTTGAGCCAGCTAATGAAATGGGTAGTGGAGCTAAGTGAGTTCGACATCGAGTACATCCCCAGGAGTTCTATTAAGGGATAAGTACTGGCAGACTTCATTGTAGAATTCACTGGCTTTCTGGAAGAGATCTGAGATGCACCTCCCATGACACCCTGGCAGATCTTCATTGATGGCTCATCTTGCCAAGCTGGAGGGGGAGTGGGGGTGCATATCGTTCTGGATGTCGGAGAAGAGCACAACTATACCATTAGATCAGCGTTCAAATACACCAACAATGAAGTAGGATATGAAGCGATTTTGGTCAGCTTGGCAGTCGCTAAGTTAGGCGGGTAGGCAATGAAACAAAGCAACTTATGGCCAGATTCCGTTGCTGCACTGTCCAACATGTTAGGCGGGTAGGCAATGAAGCTGCCCATAATCTAGCTAGACATGCTTGGCATGTAGACGATATTGTAACTTGGTGGGACTCATGTCCAGACTTCATCCAACAGGTTGTATGAGTGGATAAATCTGTGTAACATTGAGCTTTTTTCAATGAAGTTTGTTTCCCTTATAAAAAAAAAAAAAGAAAGAACACCATGGGCGCGTGGCTCTCACGCGCCACCGCGAGGAGTTTTTTGCAGACACCATGCGCGGTGTTTCTGGGGCCAACGACTTCGGGACTTTCAAGATTGATCGTCGGGCTTCTTCCAAAAGGACACGCGCCACTACAACCCCTTTTCCAGTTTTTTTTTTTCAGTCCAAGTTTTTTCTTTTGTTTGTCGATCTGGTTTTTCAGTACCTTCTATGTATTTCCAGTTCTGTTATTTTGTTTTAGATAAAAAAATAAATAAAAATAGGCTATTGGACTTGGTGTCCATAGTAGTATTGTCCCGCTCCTCCTTTGGAGGAAGGTGAGTGATAGTACTCCTCCTCCTTGGGAGAAAGGGGTGTGGTAGTACTCCTCAATTGAATAAAAGACAATATAATGATTGTATTAGTGGACGTTTTAGACAACGGAACGGCAATAGGCAATTAAGGCAGTCAACGTTAATACTCTAAAAATCAATGCACCTACCGAACAGTTTTTTTCCAAAAATCAATACCATGTACGTTTTATATAAAATTAAAAGGAAACAATAAAAAATAGAATTAAAGCTTGGAAAATTTCCGTTAAATGCACTGAACGTACATAAGTCTTCCTCAAATTAACAAAATTAATGAAGAAACGCTTAGCAACGGTAATGATACTTTAATAGAAACATTACTAGTAGATACTATTAATTATTAAAAAATACCAACAAAATGTTCCAAAGCACACGATCGCATTGTCCCTTAATTTACTAGTTGTAGCTTCAAGCCACAAGGAGACAAACCACCAAAATGGTTGAGTGGAAGCAAAGTACAACTAGTCAGGGTGAGTTTGGATGTTGAAGTGAGTTGAGTTGAGTTGAGTTGAGATGATAAAATATTGTTAGAATATTATTTTTTAATATTATTATTATTTTAGAATTTGAAAAAGTTGAATTATTTATTATATTTTATGTTGGGATTTGAAAAAGTTATAATGATGAGTTGAGATGAGTTGAGAGTAATTCATGATCCAAACGAAGCCTAACGTGTGGGAAAACAAGCTCCTTCTAGACGTCTTGGCAGATATATCCCATGCTTATGGTGTAGACTTTAAAAAAATAATTTTTGAAAATGAAATGGGAATTTTTGAACTTTTTAAGATTTTTCATTTTCTTCTTAGAATATATAAATTTTATAATTAAAAACTGAAACCTTCTTTATAAATTTAAAAGACAGCTTGTTGTAGAATTCATTAAATTATATTATAAAGTCCTCTTACAAAACATGAGTTCATTTTGTGAAAATGATGATAAAAAAGTAAAAGCAAACAAACAATCAATCACACGATACAAAATTAATGTAGTTTGACAATGTACTTACATCCATAGAACTGTAAAGAATTTTATTATATTGAGGAATGACAAAATATATTTTGAGGCGAAAATATACTGTTTAGATAGCTATATGATTTACATAATAAATATATTTATATGGCTATACGGTGGAAGTCTAAATTTTTACTTTTTGCATTATTCGTTAGAGCGAAGAGTTGAACGGGATAAAGTTAATAGGGATTTGAATGCCTATTAAAATAGGGAGAAGACAATACTAATTATCATATTATTGGTGAATATATATATATATATATATATGTATATGTATATATATATGGTACCATAGTTCGATCGATGTGCAAAGCAAATTCTCTAACTTACAAGGAACAACTTATGGCACCGCGAATTCACTTATACAAGCAAACAATCATGCAAAAATATCTACGCTTCAAACATATTTATCTTAATTTTATAGATTCTTTTAAATATATTTTTATTCTAATTTTTAGATTTTTTTTTTGTAAGGGTGTTGACATGGCATTTGTATGTCATGTCAAGTTCTGATTGGTTAAACTTGTTTCATATAGATGAATTGACGGTAGAAAGACAAGAGCACTTAGTTATTAAAATTTGCATACTAATTGAGAAAATTATAAATAATTTAAACCCGATGGAGTGATTTACAAATAGACTAAGGCCTCGTTTGGATGTTGAGAAGAAATGAGAAATTTGTAAATAGTAGTAATTGTTGTAAAATAATTTGTGAATAGTAATAAAATGGTTTGAGTTAAGATGTTTTATAGGATTTTGGGAAAAGAGAAAAAAAAATTAAATAAAAATATTATAAAGTTAAAATATTATTAGAATATAATTTTTATTTTGGGATTTAAAAAAATTAAATTATTTTTGTGTTTTATTTGAAAGTTTTAGAAAATTATAATAATTAAGTAATTATTAGATGAAAAAAAAATTAAAATTATAAATTATAAAATATTTATATTTATGATATTTGAATCTTGTGACCACCTTCAATAAGAAGACAAATGCATTATTGCTTTCCTTTTCTTGAAGACTTGATCGATGACTCCATGATAGGGCTAAAGACTTGGAGTTAATGCTTTCCTTTCCTTCCGGCCAAAACTCATAAAAAATAAATTAATTAATAATTGTGCCGTTCGTAATTCATATAATCTGTTTTTATATGTTAATTTTGTGGAAACTAAAAATTAAATATAAAAAAGCTTTATTGAAGAAAGATTTCAATCAATAATTTAAAATTCTAAATTAGGAATAAAAAGAGATTTTGAAACAAAAAAACTTAAAAAAATCTCGAAGGTGTAGATTGTTACTATGCGTTTTCTTTTTCCAAAAAAGAAAGAGGCAGATGCTATCCTTGGATGAAAATAGAGGATCTATTTTAATAAGCACTGAGAGACTAACAATTAATTTGAAATAACTTACTAACTCCCAATTAATTCAATTATTGGACATTAATAATAACAGTAAAAAAAAATCTATTTATTAAAAAATACTAACAAATATTTCAATGATCAGAAATATTCATCTTTTTAATTCCAAGCTGATTGCTACATCAAAAATCAAGAAGGTGAAGACAATGGAAAAGTAGACTAGGATTTTAATTCCAAGCTGTTTGAGAAATTGGATAGAACCTCAATATATTGAGTACTCATGATCACTCTACAACCTATAATCGTGTCATCAGTCAAGGTCTTTCCAAGTTTATCATTTTTGCTTGAAATAATTTAATATATAAATTTTATAATCTTTGGCCTTAATTTCTAAGTCATCGGTCAATGTTGAGGTGTCTATATAAACTCTTTAAGAACAACTTCGCTTAGACACCTAAACGTGAAATGGAGTTTGGAATTTTTGGTTGGTGGCTAATGTTGGCAGCCTTGTTTCAATTATCTTCTATTCATGCTTGTTTGAGGGAGGAGAGAGAAGCTCTCTTGCGACTCAAAGCTTCCCTCGTGAACTCCTCGTATGTTGATCATATCGTCACATACGATTGGGAAGGGAGAAATTGCTGCAATTGGGAACGTGTTGTGTGCGACAACACTACAGGGCGTGTAATCAAGCTTGATCTTGGCGTTGTTACAGATCAGGAAGTTTGGTATTTGAATGCCTCTCTGTTTATTCCCTTTCAAGAGCTTAAGTACCTCGATTTGAGCTGGAATAAAATATCTGGATGGGCTCCAAATGAAGGTTTGTTTATATCATAATAGAAATAATGTTTTTTGAATTATGCAATAGAAATCGGTTTATAATTGTCTAAATTGTAGGCTTTGAAAGATTATCCGGATTGAGCAAGCTAGAGGTGCTTGACTTCACTGGGAATAACTTCAATGAAACTATATTTGGGAGACAACTGCTTAGATCGACCAATCAATATCCCAATCTCAGGTAATTAGTCTCTAAGGTTAGATTGACTAATATACATCCATTTGATATGCTATCTCCTATTTAACACATTTCAATAATTTTCGTATACATGAAAATTATTTCTCATATCTAAAACACTCCTTGCCGTTTTAGAGTTGGGAAGACTAAAGAACCTACAGGAGTTGTATTTGGATCGTTCCTACTTTGACAGAAGCTTCCTCAGTAAAGTTGGAGTTATGACTTCCCTTAATGTATTGACAATATCAAACTGTGGACTCAATGGAAGTTTGCCCATCGTTCAAGGTAAAAAGCCTTATTTTCGCAAAATATTCCTTAGCAAAAACCTCTTAATGGTAGAACTTAATTATTACTCATTTCATTTTGTAGGCTTGTGTGAGCTTATGAATCTACGAGAGTTAGATCTCAGCCATAATGATTTTGAAGGGATGCTGCCTTCATGTTTGGCAAACATGACACAACTTCGAATATTTGATATCTCTTCAAATCGCTTTAATGGAAGCATTGATCTCTCCCCTCTACCTAGTTTGAAGTCACTTGAGTACCTTGATTTATCAGATAACTACTTCAGCCCAATCACATTCTCCTCATTTTTTAATCTCTCAAAGCTTGAGGTCATAATTAGTGATGGCAACAAACTAGCTGATGAAACTGATCTGTCTCAAAGATGGGTTCCTGGCTTCCAATTAAAGGTTTTTAGTTGTTCAAGGTGCTTATCTAACAAGTCTGGTAGAATAACTCCGAGATTCCTTCATTATCAGTTCGACTTGCAAGTACTACAACTCCCCCACAACAACTTGGCAGGACAGTTCCCCACATGGTTGCTAGAAAACAATACAAGGTTGGAGGTTCTTAATTTGAGAAATAACTCTTTTACAGGCACTTTGCAGCAGCCCACTCATCATATTCCCAACCTTTCTCTTTTAGATATTTCATCTAATCATATACGAGGTCCAATTCCAACTAACTTTGGTTTAATTTTTCCGAATCTAGTGTTTTTACATATTTCTAAAAATCACTTTGAAGGTGTTATTCCTTCTTCTTATGGTAATTTGACCTCCTTAAAAACTTTCGATATGTCAAGTAATAATTTTTCAGGAACAATACCGGAGAATTTGATAATAGGTTGCTCCTCCTTAAAATACCTTAAATTGTCCAAAAATCATTTGAGTGGCCAATTATTTCCTGCCAATTCGAATCTAACAGCCCTATATTCTTTATATTTGGACAACAACCACTTTTCAGGAGATATCTCACATGGCATATCTAATTTGACGAACTTGGAAGTAATTAATTTCAGTAATAACAATTTGTTAGGGATGCTTCCAAGATGTCTAGGGAGCATGCCAAATTTGAGAAAAATTGCTCTCGCAAAAAACCAGCTTGAAGGTTCCATTCCAGTTGAGTTATGTAACTTGGTCCTCCTTTCATTTTTTGACCTGTCCCATAATAATCTGTCCAGTTCTATACCCCCTTGCTCCAACTGGTCCGGGATCAAACATGTTCATTTGAATAAAAATAGGTTAACCGGTCCAATTACCAGTGCATTCAAGGGTTACTCTAGTTTAGTCACTCTAAATCTTAGAGATAACTACCTTACTGGCAACATTCCAGATTGGATCGGCAACCTTTCAAGTTTGAGCATTCTCCTCTTGAGAGCAAATTATTTACATGGAAAAATCCCACTTCAATTATGCCTTTTAGAAAAACTAAGCTTGTTGGATCTTTCCCACAATAATTTTTCTGGTCAAATACCTCATTGCTTGAGTAACTTTGCTCGTGAGCCAACCTATGAAAAATCTGTGGGATCAGGAACTTTCCAAGCATATTTTGAAACATCCAACATGTTGTCATCCTTGCATTCCACAATGATAAAGAACGGAATCCTTTATATTAATGATGAAGATTATATATTCTCATTTGAGGATGTACTACAAGAAGTGGAGTTCTCAACAAAGAATAATACTCTCTCCTACAAAGGTGACATCCTCAACTACATGTCTGGGATTGACCTTTCATGCAACAAACTAGAAGGAGAAATTCCAACCAAACTTGGAGATTTGAGCAACATCCATGCGTTGAATTTGTCATTCAACAATTTAACGGGATCAATCCCCACTGAATTCTCGAAACTCAAGCAAATTGAGAGCTTAGATCTATCACATAATAACTTGGATGGTATTATCCCCCCTCAACTGGTAGAGTTGAACTCTCTAGCCTTCTTCAAAGTGGCATACAATAACTTAAGGGGTACAACACCAGAAAGAAAAGCTCAGTTCGGTACCTTTGATGAAAGTAGTTACGAGGGAAATCCTCTCCTGTGTGGACCTCCA
Source organism: Juglans hindsii (assembly GCA_003123825.1). Lineage (NCBI taxonomy): Eukaryota > Viridiplantae > Streptophyta > Magnoliopsida > Fagales > Juglandaceae > Juglans > Juglans hindsii. The sequence goes on from QEOW01000482.1 coordinate 715,643, forward strand.
CTACTTAATGCTTGCACTAAAACTGAACCATCATCTATTGATAATGAGGGAGATGAAGCTTGTGGTTTTATAGACTTGGAAGTCTTCTACATCAGCTTTGCGGTGTCTTATGTGATAATGTTGCTAGCAATTGTTGCCATTCTCTACATAAATTTGCACTGGCGACGGGCATGGTTTAACTTCGTTGAAGTGTGCATCTCCACTTGCTACTATTTTATTGTGACAAGCACTTGTAAGCTATCTAGGTTTAGAATTGTGTAGCTTCGTGTTTGGATGTTTGCTTTTTCGTATGTCTTCTGTTTTTCTTTTCTTCAATCACAAGTTTGAGATCTTAATAACATATATGAGACTTGTGATTAGTTCTCCCTTCGCAACGTAACTCTAGATGAAAAATATGGGTACTGGATTAATTAAAAGATCTGCGAGCAATTAATGACCAAACAGGCTTCCTCAAATTCCAATCAGGCATGATGCTTGAACCATAGATATTGCGTTACGTACGAGTTAATTTGGTGATTTCTTTTCTGCTAAAGTCAATTCATGAAAGCTCAAGAAAATAATCAGCTATTTCTTATCCAAGTACCGAAGCTCAACTTAGCAAAATGCCATTAATGCCAAAAGAACTAATAAAGTCAAACTTAAGGGCTGACCATTTTTTTTATTGGAACTCTTCGTTTGAATATAGAAACACTCTCAACCCATCTTAACTTATCTGATCTTATCATTACAATTTTTTCAAATTTTCATATAAAATATAATAAGATCAGATAAGAATAAGCGAATTATACAATGCAAATTATCTAATTCACTTTAATTGGTTCCACAAGGTTGATTTTCTTGTATTGCTTGTTCGGTTATGATAATGTATCTTCAATTCGTCAAGTATTAATGCCATTGTCCTATATGCAAGACGAATTGGTATATGTTATTTCTTCTCAAAATTTATTCCACCAGATGTGTACGTGCATATATATATACTAGGTCGGAACAACGTGCAAAGCACGTTTGCCTAGTTTGGTAAAATATCGATATTTATAAAACATTAGTTTATAATATAACATAATCTAACACATATTTACAAAACCAACAAAAATATCAGTTCAAAAAATGAATCATTTGATATTTTTACTATGATGCATCATTTTGTTTCATCTTGTACTGCATCAATAGAGACGACGTTGAAATTCTTGTGTTGTTGCTGGTTGAGTCGATTGGGGTCTACTATAAGTTCGATCATCCATTTTTTCTGCGAAACTTCTGCTACAAGATTTTCTATATATGGCATGTAAAGGAAATTTTTGACAGGCTTCCATGATTAATAAAAAACTAACGAACATATTACTGAAAACTAATATAAAGCTCAATGTGCTCATAGATAATGTAGTAAACATGTCAAAAATTTTAAGATGAATTTTTTTACTTACAACGATAAAGGCAATGAAAAATAAGAAAACATACATTACCAGTGTGATTCATACACTTTCTCATTAATCCAAAACCCAATGAGGACACGAGAATTATTTATACACTTCTCCTGTTTTGTCACAATAATATATTATATAAATTTTAATTTTTTAATAATATTTTATATTATTATTGGCTCTTTAATTTCAATTTTTTTTTATTATGATTGTATTCATTATTTTATTTTACTATTGCAAAAGTTGTTGTGTATTTTGTGTTAAGTTATTTTCTTATATATTATTTTTGTTTTTCGGATTGGGCCTTTTCTATTACAATAATATCAATTTTCTAATAATATTTTATATTATTATTGGTTATTTAATTTAAATTTATTATTATTATTATTATTATGAGCCTCTTCATTATTTTATTTTACTATTGTCAAAATTATTGTGTATTTTGTATTAAGGTGTTTTCTTCGGATTGGGCTGTGTGTGTCACAATAATATATTAGATAAAATTCAATTTTCTAATAATATTTTATATTATTATTGTTTCTTTAATTTCAATTTATTATTATTATGATTGTATTTATTATTTTATTTTATTATTGCAAAAGTTGTTGTGTATTTTGTATTAATGTGTTTTCTTATATATTATTTTTGTTTTTCAGATTGAGCTTCCTTTGTCACAATAATATATGATATAAACTTCAATTTTCTAATAATATTTCATTATTTTATTTTACTATTGTAAAATAGTAAAATAACATGAATAACATTTTAAATAACAAGAATAACATTTAAATAGAGTAATGAATAACTATTTAACATTTTAAATAGTTAGGTTGAAAATTATTTCTAACACTTATGTATTTTTCAGATCTAAAGCAAAAAAAAAAAAAAAATTTGAAGTTTATTATTGGCATTGTTTTTTAAGTGGATGGTTATTTTATCTTATTTTAAGTAATTATGTTCTAATCTTTTTCATCTCTATTCTTTTTCTTTGAGTTTGGGCTTTTTATAATGATTTTATAGTGATCTATTTCAGTTGGGTTTTGTGTGGATGACTTCGGGCCCAGCCCGTATAAGAGAAAAAGGGAAGCCCAGCCCTTCGGAAACGGCGCCGTTTTGGCGCTGCTGAAATGAAACCCTATGGGTTTCTGCTTTTGTCTTTCCCATTCTATCGCGCCGCACCGAACGGTCCCCCCTTCTCTCATTTCTTCTCCTTTCTTCTTTCTTCTTCTTCTTCTTGTTGCTGAAACCCTAAGGCTTTTATATTTTTTTCTTCCGCTCTCTGATGCGCCGCACGAAACCTCACTTCTCCCATCTCTTCTTCTTCTTCTTTCTTCTTTCTTCTTTCTTCTTCTTCTTCTTCTTCTTCTTCTTCTTGCTGAACCTTGCGCCGCCATACCCATCCCCCCGAACTCACCCACCCTCGTTTTCGTGTCTACCTGTTTCTCCCACCACCACGTCCTCTCTCTGGTTTTCTTCAACTCTCTCGCATCACTCTCTCGTCTCGCCTCACTCTCCCGTCTCTGCTGCCTCACTGTCACGTCTCTAAGTCACTCTCTCGTCTCTCGTCTCTCTTCCTCAGCCTTTCTCTGTCGTCCCTCAGCCCACTCTTCGTCGCACACAACCTAGCCGCAACCTACCAGTGATATCACGTACGGACCGTCGTCCTCACCCCAGCCTCTGTCTTCGATTCCCCATTGTAAGTTTTTTTTGTGTTTTTAAAATTATTTTGAAATCTCAAATCTGCTTGATGATATTATGTTATTGTTTAATTAGGGTTTTTGAATCCGAAATTTATGATTTTTGTGGTTGTGTTTGTGTTATTAGGTTTTGTGTTTAGGCTTGTGCGGTTAAAATTACTTTGAAATCTCAAATTTCAAATATGTGGAAATTTACAAACGGGAAAAAAACCAACAGATCCGAATAACGTCCATTAATTTATCTACAGATTCACAATAGAAAAAACAAAGTAAAGATCAAATAGAAAAAATAAAAAAATAAATCTGGAGACAATATCTTCAAAGATATAAACATCTGTTGAGGTTTATTCTTCTTTCTTTCTCTGTTTTTTTGTTTGTTGTATCACTTAAATGAACAATCAATATTCTCTTAACAATATGATCGAGAATGAAAAAACTCTGGCATGAAAGATAAGATTGGTCTATTTCTTATATACCAATAGAAATAGATATATAGTTTCATAAAAGTGATAAATAGATATGTGTTTATCAAATAAATGCTTCTTTGCTATGAAAGATAGAGAAAGTAGGAGGGGTGGGCACCCATTATCATGTTGTGCTCAGGAAAAGAGAGAAAATAAATAAATTGTTGTGATTCAAAATTTAAACTCAAGAATATGGGAAAAAAAAGGGGGAAATCTGGTTTCAATGATTTTTCACGTGAAAAAGATGTAGGGATGGGGAGGTTCCATTGCAAGAATGGAAAAGGGTAATGCCTGGGTTAGCACTTCCTCTTGCATAGCCTTTTTGACTTTAGCCCTTTCCTGTTCTTGTTGATATGATTCAGCCATAAATTTTGACAAAGATAGCTAAGGAACCAACTTTGAGGAACAATGGAGAAGAAGAACATGTAAGAACACCTTACAGAACTGGGAAATCAGCTCTCAACTAACAAGATCTGAAAACAAACTACTAAAAATAACTCACAGATAATACTAAGCAATAATCAATTAATCAAAAAAAAAAAAAGTGTCAGAAAGCACTATACTAAACAACCATCAGAAAATATTACACTAAACAATCATGAACTCACAGTGGTTAAACAACAGAATGTTCCAGCTTTTTAAATCTCCGGCTAACAAACATCAGGAGAAAATAAATAATATCATATACTTACAAAGATAAGAGCTAGAAATGTCCAGTTGATTCTCACCCAAGAACACCTTACAGAACTGGGAAATCAGCTGAAAACAAATCACCAGTAAAAATTAGAAGTAAACATAAAAAACCAGTAAAAGTAAAAAATAGAAAAGAAGAGAAGAGTTTTTGCTCAAGATGAACACCGAATTTGCTTATTCACCTATGACAATTTGCTTGATCCTTAGCAAAGACCAGAATTTGTTTACTTGGAAGTGAAGTTGCATCATGAGCAAAGACCAGAATTTGTTTATTTGGAAGAGAGGCTGCATAGATGTGGTTTGGTTTGGTTATGTTTGACCTCTCAAAACACATTCTGTTTATAAAGTGCAATGTCTCCCAAAACTTGTCAAATATGCATGCATGTGTTTTTTTGTGTTTAGTGAGGAGTATAATTTTTTTTGTACAGTTTTTTTTTTTATCCACTTAGATGTATACTCCCTAAACATCTTCTGTGAGTTTTGTTTTTAAACAGCACAATTGCCTATATGCTGCACTGATTCAATCTGCAGAGCAGCACTGATTCAACCTGCAGAGCAGAAAAAGTAGACAGAAAACATAAAAATGTTCTACTGCACATCTGGCAAAATATAAAGTATAAAAATAATAAACCTTAAGAAAAAGTATACAACTAAAAAGGAACTGACAAAACTGTGAAAACTTAAAAGGATAAAAATAATAAACTCAAAATAACCTAATACGATAAAGATGTGAAAAACTCCAAAACTGACTAAACATGTATTGATTTTCTGTGTTTTTACATTTTTTTAATGTTTTAGGTCTTTTTTTATTTTTTGTGTTTTTTATTCTTTCTTATTCCTTCTTCAGTGAGTTTTGCACATGCTGTTGTAGATGACTCATCCAATGGCCGCTTTCTTAGCTTACCCCGCCTTATCTCTTTAAACTAATTTGCATTTCATTATATTAATGGTATTTTATAAATACATAAAAAAAATGACCATAAAATGAGGCTAGACGAGATTAAATGCCCAATATCTCCAGAGAGTATTTACGAAGAAGATTAATGACTCAATCCTATGCAGATTTCAATAAAAGTTGCTTAAAATTTCATGCTGGGAGGAAAGGCTACACAAACTCCATGGCATTGTCGGGGATCCCTAGCTTGTTTGAAAATAGATGGAGGGATTATTCTTCAAAGTGCTTAGCAAAAGGATAAGATCATCAAGACACGTCAAAAGTTTTATTAGTCGAAAATTCTTAATTTCAGTTATTCTGTACATTTACGCTGACCAATTTGCGTGAATTTCGGTCCTTATGAACCTCGTTTGCTGTCACGGAAAGGTATATAAACTTAAAACAACCTTTTACTCAATGGATAAAGATGTGAAAAACTGTAAAACTGACAAAAGGATATAAAGATGTGAAAAACTGAAAAACTGACAAAAGGATAAGGATAAGAAGAAAAAGTAAACTCACTACCTTACCGGCTTTTAAAAGCTTCTGAATTGAACAAAAAAAATATATAGCAAAAGCATGAAAGAGGACAAAAGTAATAAACTCAAAATAACTGCTGCCAAAGCCTGCACGGTGACTTAACGATACTTTAACAGATAACTAACGGAAAACAAGAATTTCCGTTTGGTGGCGTTAAATAGCCACTTATATATATATGGCTGTAAGCCTGTAACTAATAACCATCAATATTCCAAGTGCATGGGCTGGTCTTAATTATGCTATTCATTACTCATAATTCAGATTTCAAATGTATTTGTTGGTGAGTCGTGATCGTGGGTTCGCGAAACGTGTTGAAGATAATATCGAATCATTATCTTGATTTGATTTTCATAATTATCAAATCACTTTGATTTGATTTTCATAATGTTTAAGATATTTACCTTATCTTATCTCAAAGTACATGACGATTGCATTGCTGTTTTATAGGTTGTCGCTTCAAACCACAACTAATTGATCCAATAGTTGGATCAAAGCAAACCATCTTTGACAATCAGTCCCCCTCTCTCCGAATGCTGTAGTTACTGTAATGTTAATCTTGTATAGAGCACCCTATACAAGAAGGTGAACACTTGTAACACCCCGCTCCTTCTTTCTGACGTACGTTATTTCTTTCTTATGTAAGGCTCATTCTTTCTGACGTAAGCAAACTCGAAGGGTAGAAATTATGCAACAGTCTGTCTTCTGTCTAGCGACTGCGAGCCTCGTTATACGTGCCGAATCTCGATGGCGTGTTTCTAAAGATACTATGTGATTTCTAAAGTACGCCCAGTGTTTTAAATGTACTGGAAATATTTATATAAGGTATTTCCAGTGTTGTTGAACTAAGTTTGATTTTAAATAAGACAATTATAATGTTCTTGAAGAGCTCCAAAAATATTATAATTTGTCAGAAATCATTTTATTGTTAATTATTAAAATGATTTCAATTACTTAAAATATTATGGGATTTAAATTATGTTGAAAACTCTAATTAATTAAATGATTTTATCCTTTTAAAGATATTAAATAATAATTCATCATTTATTAACGATGAAGGAATATTATTTTATAAACTAAAGTTTAGTTTAAATAATATTCTACTTTAATTCCTCTAAGTGCTTTTAATTAAGTTAATGTTTACGCATTTTCAAATCAGTATTTTAATCTCTCACCGTTAGATCGTTTTGTAGATCCCATGATGAAAGGACTAGGTTAAATACCCAGACCCCTCTTTCTTCTCCCTCACTTTTCCCTCCCCTCTCTCTCTCCTCCCTCTCCCTTACGTCGTGCACTGCAAGCCTCCTCCCCCATGCCCGATTCCTCCCTCTCCCTTACGTCGTGCGCCAGTGAGCCTCACCGCCCCTTCCACTGGCACCACCTCACTTTGGCGAGTCCCTCCCCCCTCACACCGGTCTCCCTCTCTCACGCTCTCTCTCTTAGCAGTGCACAGCCCGAATGGGCTTGATGTTGCTGCGCCACCGTCCGCCATCCTCCGGCGCCACCACCTCCACGGTAGCTCCTCCTCCCACCGGCCATCACCCTCCAGCGAGCTCGGCCCCCTCCATGCAGCCACCTTCTCCACCTGGATGTACACAGCCTTACCCATGCACGAGTTCACTGTGCACGTCCCTAGCGCCGCCGTGCGTAACCACCTTGGCCACCGGACACCACCACGAGCTCCTCCTGGTCTCCCCCTTCCTCCTCCCTTGGACCCACGACCGGTAGCCTCTCCTAGATCCATCGCACGGGACTCCTCCACCACCGTACGCCGCCACCCGCGGGGTGTGACCACCTTTTCCGGCATCCTCATGCCACCACCGAACCATCCCAACTACACATGGCCCCGATCTACCACCCATGCATGCACACTCTCCCTCACTCTCTCTCACGACATCTCTCCCTCTCACACACGGCCATTCCTCTCTTCACCACTGTGGACCGCCGTGCCACCACCACTGAACCACCATGGCTCCACCAGCAGCCTCCCTTAGCCGAAGCCTAGGTCCAAACCACCACTTCATATGGTGGGTAGCCACTGCACGTGATGGACAGCCACTGCGCGTGGCTGACTGCCACTGTACACTGCTAGATCCATCGTGTTACGCTCCTTGCCACCATCACAAGGCCACCACGAGCCCTTCCAAGATCACACTTAGCTATCCAAATGCCCAAATAGCCACTGTACGTGGGTTAGCCGCCACTTACGACCCTTCCGACATCATCGACTGTGACGATCAACGAGTAACGCACGGGTTATTCCGTCGATTATACAACCCTCTATCTCTCATTATTTATGTTAGATGTTAATTAGTTGATTAGGTTGTGGACTGTGCTATTAGTATTTGTGGAGTTCGTTGTGTTGTGTTGTGATGTGTTGTGTAGTGAAGTGTTGGGCGTAGTTGGGAAGTGTGCTGTGTAGTGTTGTAGACTGTGCTGTAATGGTGGCGTGGCGTGGCGTTGTGTGGAATGAGAAGAGTACACGCTGAGTATACTCTGTGTGGCGCAGTATGTGAAGAGAGTACACGTGAAGTGTACTCCATATGGTGGAGTGATACACCATATGTCGTGTACGCCATAGTGGTGATGTTGCATAGCGTATGTAAAGGAAGTACACGTGAAGTGTACTCCATGTGGGGGAGTGATACACCATATGACGGATATGCCATAGTGGTGATGTGGCGTAGCATGTGTGAAGTGAGTATACGTGGAGTGTACTCCATGTGGTGGAGTGATGCACCATATGGCAGGTATGTCGTAGGTGTAATGTGGCATAGCATGTGTGAAAGGAGTATACGTAGAGTGTACTCCAAGAGGTGCAGCGATACACCTTGTGGCATGTCGCAGAGATAATGCTGATTGTGTAGTTGATGGGCGTAGAGCGTGGTGAGTAGTGTCGGGAACTGTGGAACAGTGTCCCGAAGTAGTTATGGTATAACCGTAGTCTGAGGTGACATGTGTCACCGTAATTGACTTATGGCTAGGAGTATTGGTGTAGTAGCAAAACAAGTATCAAAGTAGTGCAGCGGAAGCATGATTGGGCAACATCACGAAGTGACGTGGTTACTGACAGTCGTGCTTGTGATGGGTGAGAGGTTAGGGTAAGAATGACGTAACGGGAACGTGACAAGATGTCACGATGTGACAGGAGTACGTGAGGGACTGTACTCGTGATGAGTTAGGAGTTGGCGTAGAAATGGCGTAGCAGGATATCAGGTGACGTAACAAGGTCACGGTGTAGCCTGAGAATAGTCTCGAGCTATATGACGTGACGTAAGGCGTAGTTATGAATAGAGTCTTATCGTATCAAGTGTTGGGATAAACTGTCAAAAGGGACGGGTAGCATGAAGAGTCATGCTAGCTGGGTTAAGAGAAGGTTGGTATCGGAGTATGGTGCTTGTTTACACAAGCAGGTGATCAACGTGTTATATGTTGATCTTAGGTGATAAATGGATAAGGTACATGCGTAACTTGGTGAGACACATGTGCCGGACGGATTCACCATATGTAATGGGTAATCTGTCTTGAGCATAGTTACACGGTGATTAAGCCTCAGAGTTGGCTTAGAGCCGTGTGGCTTGTATGAATGAGAATGAGGATTAGTGTGGGCTAAGATGCATAGAGGCAGTGACGGGTGTATTGTCTAAGATTGTGATGCGTGATTCCATCAGTCGGAATCATGCGTCAGAGTGTGGTTAGTAAGAAGAGTAAGACGGAAGTTCTAGTGTTTTAATCCTAAGGTGAATTATGGGTTCACCTTAGGGGATGAGCACTCGAAGTAGAACGTCGAGTTTGGAAGAGATAGTGATCGTAAGTGGTCTCCAAAGGTCTTTGCATAGTAAAGGGTACATAAGAGCACGGGATAGAATGAGAGTGTTCCAAGTGAAGTGTAGCTTTATTTATAGTTTAAGTTGCTTATGCATTAGATAGAGAATAACGTCAAGGTTATGTGCATGCATGTAGGTTGCCATCTGACACGCACATGAATGGACTGCATAATATGAAAGTAGCATGGAGTCCAGGTAAGTATTGCTTTCATACTCTTCTAGAGTTTTCTAAAATACAAGAAAAGAAAAAGAAATGCTTTTCCTTTACGATGTTTTACTAAAGGACACGAAAGACATTTTACGAAAGAAAATGCTAAGTGTTCAAAAGTATAAGTATGTACGATCCCTCCTTGGCAGCCCCTTTTTACGCACCCAAAGTATTAATTGTACGCATGTGAATGGATGACTATACGTTGTATCTATTGTATGTATTTTCCAAGAAAATCAATGTAGAGGCTCGTGCCTCGAGCTTTAAACCGATGCTTTGACTGACGCGAAGAAAGTGTTTTGAAATGGTCTCTATGGACTGATGTTAAAATGCCCCTGTGAACTGATGCTTTTATGGATGCTACGAACTGATGCTTTTATGAATGTCATGAGGTGATGCTTATGGATGCCATGAAAGACAACGTTTAAGCCCATGCTTTTAAAAGATGTTTTCCATGAACTAACTGTTAAATGAAAGGAGTGACATGAATGTATGAAAGAAAGGACTGAATGAATGAATGCTTTAATGTATGAAAATACGTAAAGGCCACATGAATGAACGGAAAGGGTACCAATGAATGGGCAGATTGCAATGCTGGGTAAGTAGTACTGGAAGTGTACCTAGTGCTACCCCCTGACTGAAAAGAGATTCCCAACCCGTGGCAATGGGCGGAGTCCGGGTCCAAAGGAAGACCGCTAACCCCAACACACGGGGCATAACAGTGTATACTGGCCTATGAAAGTGATAAGAAAGAATGTATGTATGAATGCATGAATGCACCACACTCTTTAAGAAGTGAAGGTACTGACGAGAGAAACGTTTTACTAAAAGAAAGCCCCTCTTTAAAAGAAAAATCCCGTCCAGTGACGTTTTCAAAAGAACGCACGTATGCATGTATGCATGTATGTATAGTATGTATTGAATAATGAATGCATGAATGAAAACCTATGTTGTTATATTTTAACTGTATGAAGGAATGCTTACGAGTCATCGACTCATTTTAGTTTTTATGCATGCCCCTCCCCCCTCACAGGGACTAGATGAGTAGTACGAGTCAGGACGGACACGGCCTATGGGGAAGAGCACATAAGTCTAGGCATGAGTTTTAATTGTACGAGAGACCTTTTATTTAAAATTGATGTTTTCAGCTGTAAACATCTTTTATTCTCAAAGCACATTTTATCTTATAAACGTAGAGTCTTGCACCCTGGGTATGGAAGTAAAAAGTTTTAAATCGAACGATAATTCCTGTTATCCTTTTCTAAAATCATTTTATAAAACATCCCACCACAAGGACGGGCGTTACAACACTGCATTGTTAAGCTAATTGCTACGTACGTATCAAAAATCAAGAAGGTGATCAAGACAACTGAAAAGTAGGGAGATTGAGAAATTGGATAGAACATCATATTGAGTACTCAAAGTCTACAGCCTATAATTGAGACATCAGTCAAGGTCTTTCCAAGATTATCATTTTTGCATGAAATAATGTAATAATTTATATAAAGTTTAAAGTATTAATATTTTAATTTTGAAAATTTAGTAATTTTAAGGATCGAGGTGTTTTGTGGAGGCTTAGAATTCTTTTCTCACCATAATTGCTTTTTTAATTGGTATGTTTGCATGTCGGAACACAATATAAGAATAAGCGAATTTACAATGCAAATTATTTAATTCGCTTTCATTGACACCGAGCCTTCATTGGCCTATTAATTTCTAAGTAATCAGTGACGGTCTTCTCAAACTAAGGTGTTTTGCAAGAAGATAAAGACAATGCATCTTGTCTTATATATTTACTCAAAAACAATGTACAACCTTCAATATTTTTTATATTTTAAAATTTTTAAAACTAGTAAATTTGAAATGGCGGGGGCCATCCGAATTAGGCCTGTGGCCAACGTTGGGGCCCGTTCCAACTCGGGTCTCACCCTTCCGAGGCCCCAAAATTATCAACAGGGTCCAGCCCTCAAGGTTGCATCAGAGGAAGGAGGATGCAAAGTGCGGGAAGCCAGATAAGGGGAAACATATGGGATAAGCCGACTCTGACGTCCCCTGTTGCACCTAGCATTAAAGGACTTACGATAGTAAGTAAACGAATGATGCAGATGACCCTCTATTCTCTGACAGAGGGGACCAGAAGTGACCGTGTCGTTCACCCACTGCTGGGATGCGCCTTGGAAGCCACGCCACATTAAATGCGCCGTCTTAGAGCAACGTCACAATAAAAGCTCTGCCTTAGAAGACAACGTTGCATTAAATATCAAGACTAAGATAGATGTGGGCGGGATGGCTTAACCCTACCACGTGGAACATAATGTTCCCTCACAACCTCGTATAAAAGCTACATCCCAAGTACAAAGAAATCTCTAAACTGAATTACTCTAAGCTAACGCTAAGAACATGCAAGACTAACTTAGACTTCAGAGGTTCCCCAGACAACCCTGAGCCCACCTTCTCCTTTGTGTTCACAAGTGAAGACCCCGGCTCGAGTTACTTACTAGAACCTTGTCCAAGCATACGAAACGCGACATTAATGGTGGTGCCTTCTATGGGATCTTTCCTATAGGTGTAACGTGTCATTCGTATGCCAATGACAACCCATTCGCAAGCAGCTCAAGGGCCAGAAACCTTACCAAAATACATTCAAGACCTGAGGCCGATGGAAGGCGAGGTCCATGTAATAGAGCCCATGGGAAAGGATTGCACCCCGCCGCCCCTTCCCGAGTTCATCTTAAGGGGGGGGGGGGGAATCAGGGACAAGCAAGCTTTCTTAGAAGAAGAGAAAAATGAGCCGATCGAGGTAGCTCCCCTACACCCAAACCGTCCCGAGGCCATGATCAAACTTGGCAGCAGGATGGCACCCATCATGCCACAAGCTATGATGCAAGTCCTCATAAAGCATCAGGATGTGTTTGCTTAGAGCCACAAAGACATGCTCGGGATTGACTCAGACATCATTTAGCGTCACTTGTGTGTGAGCCCAGAAGCCAAGAAGGTCAGGCAGAAAAGGCGATGCTTCAGTGCCGAGAAATGCACAACCATCACGGAGGAGGTCGACCGCCTCTTAGCTGCTGGATTCATACGCAAAGCACGCTACCCAGACTGGCTATCCAATGTTATGCTTGTGTGGAACACCAACGACAAATGTAGAATGTGTGTTGATTTCACGGATCTAAATAATGCTTGTCTCAAAGACAACTTCCCTCTTCCCCAGATTAACCTGATAGTGGACTCCACTGCGGGAAATCGCATGCTCATTTTCATGGATGCTCGCTCAGGGTGCAACAAGATCCGCATGAACCATGAAGATGAGGAGAAAACATTGTTTATCACGAATAGGGGGATATACTGCTACACGACCATGCCCTTTTGCTTGAAAAAAGCTGGGGCCACTTACTAGTGGTTAGTCAACTGCATGCTCAAATAACGAATAGGGTGGAGCATGGAGGTTTACATGAATGACCTCCTTGTGAAGAGCAAGGCCTCTGAATAACACTTAGCCGATCTGCGTGAAGCCTTCGCGGTACTAAGGTGCTACCAGATGAAACTTAACTCGACAAAGTGAGCTTTCGGTGTGGAGTCTTGGAAGTTCTTGGGTTTCATGGTCTTAGAACGGGGAATAGAAACCAACCAAGAAAAGGTGGAGGCCGTACTCAACATGGCGCCACCTCGAAGCATCAATGATGTGTAAAGGCTAACTGGCCGAGTGGTGGCTCTTAATTGATTTGTATCCCGATCAACAGACAAGTGCCTGCAGGTTTTCAAAGTGCTACCAAAGGCGCAGACTTGGAATGATGAATGCGACTGGGCTTTCGAGAACCTTAAGCAATACCTCACCAGCCCTCCCCTACTCAGTCAAGCTGACAAGGGAGAAGTCTTGAGCTTGTATTTGTCTATCTCCCCATATGCAATCTCTGTGGCTCTAGTGTGGGATTTGAAAGATTCTTAGAAGCTGATGTACTACACTAGCCATGCTTTCCTGGGTGCAGAAGAGAGATACCCTCGCTTGGACCACCTTGCCTTTGCCCTTATAACGATTGCCCGCCGACTTAGACCATACTTCTGGGCACACCCGATACGAGTCCTGACTAAATCCCCCCTGAAGAAGATCTTATAGTGACCAGATGTCTTGGGCTAGCTAATGAATTGGGCAGTGGAGTTGAGGGAGTTCGACATCTAGTATGTCCACAAGACCTCTATTAAGGGACAAGTACTGGCAGACTTCATTGCAAAATTCACTGGCATTCCAGAAGAGATATGAGATGCACCTCCCATGACGCCCTGACAGATCTTCGTTGATGGCTCATCTTGCCGAGCTGGAGGGGGAGAAGGGGTGCATATCGTTCTGGATGCCAGAGAAGAGCACAACTATGCCATTAGATTGGCTTTCAAATCCACCAACAATGAAGTAGGATATGAAACGCTATTGGTCGGCTTGGCAATTGCTAAGTTGGTGGGCGCCAATAAGATAGAGGTGAAAGCCGACTCCCAGGTAGTCGTCAACCAAGTTCGGGGGGAGTTCATTATGAAGAGCGAAAAATTGAAAAAATACTTGATGTTGGTGGGAGTTAAGCACGATCACTTCAGATATTTTTAGATTTAGAAAATACCAAGAGTTGAGAACCAAAAGCTGACAAATTGGTGCGAGCCATGTCCGAGCAGGAAGATTCACCCCTACCAAAGCAGTCTGTGGTCAGCACAATAGAGATGCCCGTGCTAGGGGTTGAGATCTCGAAGGTGAGGCCAGGAGCTCCAAAATGGGCTACGGTTATAATCAAGTACCTTGACACCAACGCTTCATCCTAACTGATGGGGTCCTGTACATACGGGATTATTCCATGCCCCTTCTAAAGTGTCTCACTTGAGCAAGCGTAGTAAGTCCTGGTAGAAGTACATGAAGGAGTATGCGGCAACCACTCGGGAGGAAAAGGACTAGCGGCTAAAGTAATGAGAGCCGGATACATCCAAAGGTGAATTTCAATTCGACCTCACCACTCTCAACAACCTTGGTTTTACTTGAACCACCAAGCATAATAGTTTTTTCTTCTTCAAAGGGATAATAATTTTTGAGCCAATCTTTATCGTAGCAGACATGCGGATTGGCACTGGAATATGCCCACCATCCTTCAACAAATCGAACCATATTAATGTTTGTAACCATTGCTACAAATGGTTCCTCAGTTACGTTAACTTGAAGGTTATTTTCTCGCTTTCGAAACTTGCAAATTCTAGCAAATTGCCCACTTTTGACACAGACAAAACAATTGATTTTGTGAAGAGGGTCCTTGGTTCTTTCTTTTGTGAGGTCAAATACATTTTTTAAAAACTTTTCTTTGTGGCTTCAAATGACTATTTCTTGAATCCTAACCTTTGGGCAAGACACAATTTTCATAAATTAAATTTATCTTTGTCGTGAGAACATACAAGACGTTCATAAGGCTTAAATAGAAGAGCACATATATATAGTAGTTCCATCTATTGAAATAGGCTGGCTCCCTTGAAATAGAAGGGCTTATTGAGATCTCCAATACTTTCTGTCCATTTTTCGATTGTAGGCTCCATGTAAATTTCCTTAAAATTGTTAGTGAAATACATAATAATATAATAAAAATTACAATGAAATTAACATTCAAACGAAACAGTTTGGATTAAGGCATGTAAATCTTGCTCTTTAAGGAGATTCAAGTTCTCTGTGGTATACAAAGTTTCAATTTAATCGGTGCAGCAGACCTCCTCTTGACTTGTTTCCTCTAAGATATGATACAATGTTAAGCCAACTGATCATCGAATATCTCAAATCTACCAAGTGGTTGAACCTAAAACTCCACTTAAAGAACACCTCTCATTTGTCTGGAAATGCTCTTGAAAGAAACCACATGAACGAACAACCGACACTCACACAACCTCAATTGAATAAAAGACAATATAATGATAGTATTTGTGGACGTTTTAGACAACGGAACGGCAATAGGCAATTAAGGCAGTCAACGATAATACACTAAAAATCAATGCACTTGCCGAACAGTTTTTTTGCAAAAATCAATACCATGTACGTTTTATATAAAATTAAAAGGAAACGATAAAAATATAATTAAAGCTTGGAAAATTTCCGTTAAATGCACTGAACGTACATAAGTCTTCCTCAAATTAACAAAATTGAAGGAACGCTTAGCAAAGGTAATGATATTTTAATAGAAACATTACTGGTAAATAGTATTAATTATTAAAAAAATACCAAACAAAATGTTCCAAAGCACACGATCGCATTGTCCCTTTACTAGTTGTCGCTTCAAGCCACAACTAATTGATCCGCTAGTTGGATCAAAGCCAACCATCTTTTGCAATCTCCTTCTTGGCTCAGCTATAAGGAATATGGGGCCATTCCATTGATTGCCCCTTTCTTTTTATTTGATCCCCCCAGTCTCTCTAAAGGGTATAAAAAAAAATCAGTGAACCGGTAAACTGGACCGGACCGGTGGGTTTGGTTCCGTACTGAGTTTAGTTCAATCCGGTACCGATTTTATTTTTCTCAAAACTTGTCAAAATCGGTCTAGTTTCGATTTTTCTTTTTCTAAAACCAGATCGGACCGAACCGGACCAGTTCATATATATATATTATAATTTTTTATATTGTATATAATTTTTATATATAACATATAATTATATATAAAATAATTTTGTATTATATGATAAATTCCTAATTAATATAATTTTAAATTTTAAAATCATATATCACTATAGTCTATAATACAATTATAATATACTAAAAAAAATTATCACTATAGTATTATATGCTGTAATATACTATTATATATATAATATATAATATAGTATATTAAAACCGAAAAAATGACTTAACTGGACCGAAATCGGTAAAACCGAAAGTATCGGTTTAGAGGAATAACTAGTGCAGAATCGATTATTGAAAATGTAAAACTGGTGTATACCAATTTGATCCCAAATTTTATCTAAAACCAGATAAAACCGGACCGGTTACACTCGTAATCTCTCCGAACACGTCTGTTATTGTAACGTGAATCTTGTAAAGAGCGCCCTATCCTCATTTATTGTATCTCTGATTTAATTTTAATGCATCTTATAAATTAAAAAAATAAAGAAATATAATGCAGCTTTACGCCTCACTTCATTCTAACTTGAGAATTCGTACCCAACAAATTTCCATCTACAGAGACGAATATTTCAAGGAAGTGAAGGCCATTATTCTTTATTCGATCTGAATAAAGAATTGAGAATTAAGTTTGTGATTTGAGACTTATATGTTCTCTGATGCAATGCTACTTCTTTGATATTTCGAAGTTATAAATTGTGAGGGTCTCGCTAGCGCAAGGAGATAGACCACCAAAATGGTTGAGTGAAAAGAAAGATAAAGAACACTCTATTGGTTGGTGAATAAAATTGCTGCAGGTACTGCAAAGTACAACTAATCTAATATGTGGGGAAACAAGTACCTTCTAGACGTCCTAGCAGATATATCCCATCCTTATGGTGCAGATTTAAAAAATAATAATTTTAAAAAATCTTTTCATTTTTTAGGATATAAAAAGTTTATAATTAAAAACTTAAACCTCCTTATAAATTTAAAAGACAGTTTGTTGTAGAATTCATTAAATTATATTATAAAATCTTTTTACAAAACATGAGTTCATATTGTGAAAATGATGATAAAAAAATAAAAGCAAACAAACAATCAATTACACGATACAAATTAACGTGGTCTGACAATATACCTACATTTATAGACTGCAAATAATTTTATTATGTTGAGGAATGAGAAAATACATTTAGAGGCGAAAATATACTGTTTAGAAAGCTATATTGTTTACATAATAAGTATATTTTTATGATTACACGGTAGAGTCTAAATTTTTACTTTTTACATTATTCGCTAGAGCGAGGAGTAGATCAGCCAGATAAAGTTAATAGGGATTTGATTGCCATAGCTCTCTAGGCGACCAACCTCAATTGGAGGACAAAAATCAAGGCTAATAAACCTTGAGGAGGCTGTCAGGAAATTATGAGAGAAAATGGAACCCAACAACCAAAAGACGTTTTTTTTTTTTTTTTTTTTACCAAAAAATAAAGAGGCAGACGCTATCCTTGATGAAAACAAAGGATCTGTTTTAATAAGCATTCAGTGACTATAACTTAATTCAATATAATTTACTAACTCCCAATTAATTCAATTATTGGACATTAAAAATAACGGTAAAAAGAAAATCTATTTATTAAAAAATACTAACAAACTTCAAGGTTAAGGTCATCATGTTTTGCATGAAGACAGAGACAATGCATCTTATCTTATTTAATTAAATCAAAATTCTTTATTGAAGAAATATTTCAATGATTAGTAATTTAAATTTCTAAAACTTTAATTGAATTCTATTTTAAAAATTCATCTAAAATATTCATCTTTTTAATTCCAAGCTGATTGCTACGTACGAATCAAAAATCAAGAAGGTGAAGACAATTGAAATAGGGAGATTGAGAAATTGGATAGAACCTCATTTGAGTACTCATCAGTCTACAGCCTATAATTGAGTCATCAGTCAAGGTCTTCCCAAGTTTATCATTTTTGCTTGAAATAATTTAATTCCTAAGTTTATAGTTAAAATATTGTTAGAATATAATTTGTTAGAATATAATTTTTTAATATAATTTTATTTTTGAGATTTGAAAATAGTGAATTATTTTTTGTATTTTATTTGGAAGTTCAGAAAAGTTATAATAATCAGGTAATGATTAGATGAAAAAGTTGAAAATTTAAAATTTAAAAATATTTGTACTTGTTATGTTTGGATATTGAGATAAGATGGAAGTATCTCTCCTTCCAAATTGGGCCTTTGCCCTAAGAAGGTACGATGCATTATTGTCCCTAGTGTATGCATAAAACAAGTTGAACTTATATTACCAAACTTAAGACGACCTTGACTAATGATTATGTGATAGGTGACATAGAATACTATAGATATGTATTTAAGGTGCAAGTCTTGTGTAGGAGTTTTAAAAAAAGTGGAACCATCATGACAAAGTGAATTTTTTTCATATCGGTTCCACTTTTTACAATGAGCAATGCTTGCACACTCTAGACCTTGTACAAATTAATTTTCAAACTTCAAAAATTGAACAAAAGATATCTATTTAATGAACTGCCAAAAAATAAAATTGGAAAATTACCCCTTTTTTTTATTTCTTTGGAGGGAAAACATAGATTAAGGGTTGGTTTAGATTCAAAGATGAGATGAGATGGTTTTAGATGAAAGTTTTTATATTATAAAGTTAAAAGTTTGTTAGAATAAAAATTTTCAATAGAATTTTATTTTTGAGATTTGAAAATGTTGAATTATTTTTTGTGTTTTATTTGGAAGTTCATAAAAGTTGTAATGATCAGGTAATGATTAGATGAAAAAGTAGAAAATTAAAAATTAAAAAGTGCTTGTGCTTTGTGTTTGGATATTGAGATGAGATGGAAGCATCTCTCCATCAAAACCAGGCCTTAGCCTAAAGAAAGCACGATGCATTATTACCCCTAGTGTATGCACAAAACACGTTGAACGTATATTACCAAACTTTGGACGACCTTGACTAATGATTTTGTGATAGGCGACTTGGAATAATATAGATACGTATTTAAGGTGCAAGTCATGTGTATGGTTTTTCAAAAAAGTGGGACCATACTGACAAAGTGAATGTTTTCATATGGGTCCCACTTTTTACAGTGCTTGCACACTCTAGACTTTGTACAAATCATTTTCTAAAATTCAAAACTTGAACAAAAGATTTCTATTTAGTGAAGTGCCAAAAAATAAAAATGGAAAAAAATAAATTACCCCATTTTTTTTTTTTATTTCTTTGCAGGGAAAACATAGATTAAGAGACTAACCCAAGACTTTGGCATCAATAACATTATTAAATAAGACCATTCCATGAAGTACTTGTAACGATGCTCACTAACCATATATTATAAGTACACCACCTGCGATATGCATTTCAAATAAAATTTGACAACTTGGTTCCATGTCTAATTAAAAATATTTATCATGCAGAAATATCTACACTTCAAAAGTATTTATCTTAATTTTATAGATTCTTTTAAATATATTTTTATTCTAATTTTTAGATTTTGTTTTTTGTAAGGGTGTTGCATGGCATTTATATGTCACGTGTTTCGCATAGATGAATTGACGGTAGAAAGACGAGGACTTAGTTATAAAAATTTGCATACTCATTGTGAAAATTGTAAATAACTTAAACCCGATGGAGTGATTTACAAATAGACCAAAGGCTAGTTTGGATCTCAAACTCATCTTATCTAAACATTACAATTTTTTAAAATTCCAACACAAAATATAATAAACAATACAATTTTTTCAAATCTCAAAATATATAATAATAATATTAAAAAATAATATTTTAACAATATTTTATTCAACTTTCAACTTTCATCTTAATTCAACTTAACTCAATTTAACATCCAAACGAAATATAGCCTCGTTTGGATGTTGAGAAGAGATGAGAAATTTATGAATAATAGTAAAATAATTTGTGAATAATAATAAAATAGTTTGAGTTAAGATGTTTTATAGGATTTTGGAAAAAGAGAAAAAAAATTGAATAAAAATATTATAAAGTTAAAATATTGTTAGAATACAATTTTTTAATATAATTTTTATTTTGAGATTTAAAAAAATTAAATTATTTTTATGTTTTATTTGAAAGTTTTAGAAAATTATAATAATTAAGTAATTATTAGATAAAAAAAATTAAAAATAAAAAATTAAAAATTAAAAATTAAAAAATATTTATATTTATGATATTTGAATATTGAGACTACCTTCGGCAAGAAGACAATGCATTATTGATTTCCTTTCCTTGAAAACTTGATTGATGACTCCGTGATAGGGCTGAAGATTAGGAGTCAATGCTTTCCTTTCCTTCCAGCCAAACCACCACACACACACACACACACACACACACACA
>QEOW01000482.1:738068-750377 GCA_003123825.1 Juglans hindsii
AAAAAAAATCAATACACTAAAAATTACTTCTTTAATTATTAAATAAAAAAAAGTAAAACAAAATTAAATATATAAGAGGTCAAAATGATTGGGCAAACTCAGAGAACATACTACACCTTCGAGATTCCTTCTCATTGTTGCATTGTTTACGAATTTAATTTCTAGTCGATAGAAATTTATTAAAGAAAATGATACATGAACCGATGCTTCTAGATAGTTTTGACCGAGACTTTATTTATGTTTTTAAAATTTTTTTATTTAATGATTAAATAATTTATTATTAATAAATTTGTAAATTTTACAAAAATATCTAAAAATATTTAAAAAATATTTAAAATAAAAAAAAATGAAAAATGAATTTTAAACTGATCGATAGATTGGGTGTAAAAGCATCGATCCCCCTATCGTTATCCATTTATTAATACTATTGCATAAAAATAATCCTAATAATTTGAGGTAAAAGTTTTAATTGTTAATATTAATATAAATGTTTAATTTGAACTTTTTAATTAGTTTAAACTTTTCAAATAAATAGTGATTTAATTGTATGATTTTAACGCATAGATTTTGAGTTTGAATCCGGATTTTACATTTACTTTTATTTAATTAAATATTTTACCTATTAAACCAACCTATTAAGAAGAAGTCTGTCTACACGTGAGCTCCCATCAACTAAATTGATGCCGAGTACTACTTTTATCTTGTCCACTAATAGCCCGTAGAAAATTTGACTAATTTTATCTGTTTTTATATGTTAATTTTGTGAAAACTATAAAATAAATAAATAAATAACTTTATTGAACAAAGATTTCAATCAATAATTTAAAATTCTAAATTAGGAATAAAATAGATTTTGAAATTAAAAAAAAACTTAAAAAATCTTGATCTTTTTCCAAGCTGATTGCCACGTATCAAATCTCGAAGGTGAAGATTGTTACTATGCGTGGCTGTGTAGATTTGACAACTATCAGGCTATCAGCCATCCGGTTGCGATTTAGTTCCACATCCTTGCATGAACATAGATAGACATTTAATCCTTAAGCGGACGTTTTAGATAACCGGTAAATGGAGAACGAGTAATGTTACATGCACTTATGAAATGCGTAAGTACTGTACAGTCACTTTAAAAAAGAGTATAGTCCACTATTAAAAAATTAATCTTTTTTCATATGGGTCTTGTATATATTTACTTTTTTTAAAGTGATTACACAATAATTACGCACTTATGACTGCAACTATCATTTCTCTTGGAGAACAAAAATCAAGGCTAAAAAGCGTTGAGGAGGTTGCCAGGAAATTGTGAGAAATAATGGAAACCTAAAAAAGGAAAGAGGCAGGCACTATCCTTGGATGAAAACAGAGGATCTGTTTTAATAAGCACTCAGTGACTAACAATTAATTCAATATAACTTACTAACTCCCAATTAATTCAATTATTGGACATTAAAAATAACGGTAAAAAAATCTATTTATTAAAAAATACTAATAAATTTCAAGGTTAAGGTCATGTTTTGCATGAAAGACAGAGACAATGCATCTCGTCTTATTTAGTTAAATCAGCTGTATTTATTGAAGAAACATTTCAATGATTTATCACATAACTACTTCAACCCAATCACATTCTCCTCATTTTTTAATCTCTCCAAGCTTGAGGTCATCTTTAGTGATGGCAACAACCTGGTTGATGAAAAACTGTCTCAAAGATGGATTCCAAGCTTCCAATTAAAGGTTTTGAGTTGTTCAAGCTGCTTTTCTACCAAGTCTAGTAGAATAATTACTAGATTCCTTCATTACCAGTTTGACTTGCATGAACTACATCTCTTGAAATCACTTTCATTTCTTGACCTTTCCCATAACAATCTGGCTGGCTCTATACCCTCTTGCTTCAACTGTTCCAATATCAAACATGATCATTTGAATAAAAATAGGCTAACCGGTCCCATTGCTAGTGCATTCAAGGGTTGCTCTAATTTAGTTGCTCTAAATCTTAGAGATAATTACCTTACTGGCAACATTCCAGATTGGATCGGCAGCCTTTCAAGTTTGAGCATTCTTCTCTTGAAAGCAAATTATTTACAAGGAAAAATTCCATTTCAAATATGTATTTTAGAAAAACTAAGTTTGTTGGATCTTTCCAACAATAGTTTTTCTAGTCAAATACCTCATTGCTTGAGTAACATTACATTTGAGCCAACCTACACAAAATCTGATATATCAAACCTTGGCAATGTCTATTTAGCTAGTTTCAACATTTCGCCATTCTTGGAATATGCAATTATAATGAACAAAGTCCACATACTTGTTTTCCGTGGTCAATATGATGTGTTACCATTGGTGGAAGTACTACAAGAAGTGGAGTTCTCAACAAAAAATAGAATTCTCTCCTACAAAGTTGACATTCTCAACTACATGTCTGGGATTGACCTCTCATGCAACAAATTAGAAGGAGAAATTCCACCAGCTTGGAGACCTGAGTAGCATCCATGCGTTGAACCTGACATTCAACAATCTAATCGGATCAATCCCCACCTCATTCTCGAAACTTAATCAAATTGAGAGTTTGGATCTATCCAATAATAACTTGCATGGTATTATTCCCCCACAATTGATAGAGTTGAACTCTTGGCCGTCTTCAATGTGGCACACAATAACTTTTGGGGAACAACACCAGAAAGAAAAGCTCAGTTTGGTACCTTTGATTAAAGTAATTACGAGGGAAATTCTCTCCTGTGTGGACCTCCACTACATAAGGCTTGCACTAAAATTCAACCACCATCCATTACAACTAATGACAAGGGAGATAAAGCTTGTGGTTTTATGGATTTGGAAGTTTTCTACATTAGCTTTGCAGTGTCTTTCATGACAATATTGTTGGGAATTGTTGCTATTCTCTATATAAATCCACACTGGCGACGGGTGTGGTTTAACTTTGTTGAATTGTGCATCTCCACTTGCTACTATTTCCATAAGCTATGTAGCTTTAGAATTGTGTAGTTTTGTGTTTTGTGTAGCTTCCGTATGTCATCTTTTTTTCTTTTCTTCAATCTCAAGCTTGAAGTTTAAGTAACATATATGAGACTTGAAAGTTCACCTTAGCATCGTAACTTTAGTAGTCAATTACTGACCAATCAGGCAAGATGCTTGAACGATAGATACTCCTTTTCAAGTCAATCTTATGATTTATTTTCTGCTAATGTCAGTTCATAAAAGCTCAAGAAATGGCTTAAGAGCCACTTCATAACTCCCAAGAGAAGGGAAATGGGTGCCCACTATGGGTGTCAATTTCTTACATCTCCTACTCACACATAGTGGGCAAGACCTTAGGTCTGCATTTCTCAATATGTTCTTAATCTTGTTCATACTGGCAAATAGGTTGTCCGAACATCGAGCATAGCTGTAAAAGAAAAATAAGAGCACTATATCAAGTCTCTCTAAGAGAAGACCAACATAGCAACATCCCTAAAAGTATCTCGTTATAGCCCAACTCATTTGCTCACATCATACTAAGAATCCTTAATCCCTCTCGAGTCTGAATGACTCAGAGCAATGCTCAATCTCCATAAAACATGATGTATTCACAGCTATGTTGCAACTCCCAAAAAGCAACATAACTTGCTAGTAGTGAGTATACACCATTATCGATGTGTTACCAAATAGTCTTCCCTTCGCCCTAAAGTCATTTAGTTTTAGTTCTGTCGCTTTTCCAGCAATATATCTTTAGACCGTAATTCATGGTCATAGATAACATGCCAAAGTAGTAAACACTAAAACATTAACCTCGTGACATAGTCAAAAGTCTCCTAAGGGTATAAATAAATTAAGGTCATCAATTATGACCTACAGGACTCACATGGTAAGAAAGTAGGGATCCATTTACTTACCTTTATTGTTTGTCGCAAAAACACGTGTAGTATAAAATATATACTACGGTAGAGTTCTCTTTCCAAAGAAAGAAGGTATATGTAATCTCAATTCACCGTACAGATCTTAGTCTAATCGTTATCTCAACGCCTAACCCGAGTCTCTCCATTTGCTCACTATCCAAAGTGCCAAAAAGGATATCACATCTAGCTAAACCACAGGTTACATGGATTATAGGTAACCACGCACGTTCCTTCTAAACGTAATGAGCCTCATTTTAATTTTCACTAAGGCGACATATCTTTTGTGTCTTACAATTTATCCCTCTCTAAATAAGTATCGAGTGACACATTGTTTCATCTTTGCTTGCTACCCTTTTGTAGCACCAATGGCGATCGCTCATGTGAGTGAGTCCATCTCTGCCTGTTGACATACCTTTTTCACCATAACTCCCAAATCTATGGTGAATGTGTGTACTTACATTAAAAAACAAAATTAGAGTCATGCCACATGATCATAGAACACATCAATGTAGTATGCACGACGAGCATAATCATGACAGAGAGAAATCACATGGTCAACTAAAAAAAAATCAAACCACAATTCATAAGTGTTGTTTAATGACCATTTCTCTCCATGCGTAATCTCATGTGGAGTAATTTTTCAAAACATGCTCAAACTAAGAGACTATGTTCTTATGTATAAAAATTCTTTGCGCAAACATGAAGTCAGCGACTCATGACGAATCTCATTTAAGGTCAAACTTGCAATATAAATTTTAGATTCTAGTCAGCAAATCCAACTGCGATTATTAAGAATTTACAAGGTGACCACAAATGTCATTCAACAAACTTAATTTGAGACTTTAAGATTTCATATAAATCTCTTGTACTCAACAAAATCATGTGAGATAACCATCATTTATTTTTCATTAAGGGTAAAGCGATTAAGGTCTTTGCTCCCAAAGACAAACACAATAGTCTAGTACAATCGCATCACAAACTCACTTTATCAAAGAAGCCATATTTACCCTCTACCAAAATCTCAACTTTTATCTCCCATGAGCAAACCATAACGGAAACATCAAATAGTATAAGCAAAATTAGATTCTTTAGTATTTTTCATCTTATTAATTGTCTATGGATGTTGAACAAGAACTCATAGAAACTGTTTTTCTTATACATAGTCTCACAAGACGTGAAATCTTAGCTACTTTTCACAAATTCATGTTCATCACCTCAAAGTATGGAAAAACTCTCATTAGGCTACAATTAATAATCTAAGACAACCAGATCGTCATATCTCTTAGGAGGATAATTTTATAAGATTATCAACGGTGTTCAAAGAACTCCATTTTATTAGATAGGTCGTTAATAAAATACGACTAGGTATATTGGGTATATTTGAATCGATGGTTGGTTTAGGCTACAAGAAAACACTACTAGCAGCATTCATTCGCTTTTTGTATCAAAATAGCACAAGCAACAATCATGCGCTCAAAGTACTTTGTGTCTAAACATCACAAGCTAACTAACCATCTACTTCTTTTGACTCTTTCAAGAAAAGTTTCAATAAATGTGCGATCAATGGCTATCTAAAGGCAACTCAATTAGTGCCAAGAGATGGATATATACCCCTATCAACTCTACTTTTCCTTTGCCAATCAGATCAACAACCTCAAGTTAGATCATATAAGTAAAGTGAATCTAAGATTCTATGTTGGAGTTCCAACTATGTAAATTCAGTACCTTTAGCAAAGTCATATTACAAATATTATTTTCTAGTCTCTAAACAACGAGAGAATACTAATATATAGCTATCACACTATTTATGAGGATTTTTATATTCATAACTTTTGAGAGTCACTATCATTAAAGGTACACCATCACTAGTTGGTGAATTACTCCTACTATTTTCAGCGATCTTTTATAAAAAAAATTTGAAAATATTAATATTAAGATAATGTGGAAGGAAGGGTTCTTTCCAAAAAATAAATGTTACAAAAATCTACAATACCCCACCCTCACTGAAAATACAAGTAATTTTCTTGGAACTACTTAATATTTATTATCATTTTAGTCGGTCCATAAAACGACTTAATGGGAGACATTTGTGGTGAAAGAAAATATTATAACTTGATTACATCCGTCATATTATAAAATTATTTTTATCGTAAAATAAATTCATAAAATCACATAAAAAGTCAATTTATTATAATCTCTCTGTGTCGACATTTCTCTTATATAAAAAATAATAATCTTAAAATGTGATCCTCTCCTTAAAATTGTACGGAGTCCGGTGGCTTTTTTTTTTTTTTAATAACAAAAAATTCGGCCAATCTTTTACTTTCTACATTACATACAACATGACCCAATTAAACATAATCTTTCTGGGTACAGAAGAAACCTATTTGTATTTCCAATCATAATCTTTATCTATTGCTAAAGCATCAAATGAATCATTGAACTTGATTTTGAATCTTGGGCCTCTCCTATCTGTCCTTGTCCTCCTCCTTGTCTTTATCCTTGAAAAAATATCTTGACCATAAATCACATAAACAAGGTCTCAAAACTTTTTTATTATCAATTAAATCCCTCCCGAGTGCTTCTATTTAGTGTAAAACATGAGGCCTTTTTGGTCTCTGAAATTAAAAAGGAGTCCATTGATAGATGAAATGACTAAAAACACCCCATATCTTACATTTAAATAAACTATCTATTTATTTTAGCTGAAATAGAGAGATCGCTGTCCGCTTGAAAAGAAAAAACAGATGCTCCGAGTCCATACTGCAAACACAAGCCAGCACATCAAGAAGAAGAAAAGTACACTTCTTTTTCTTCTTTTTCCTGTCCCTCTTCATTAAAGAAGAAAAGTTTCATGCACTACAACAATTATAAGAACAAATATGCACTAGTTGTTTCTCATATGCAGTTCATATATGATCTGCAAATGGTGCATATTATAAGAACAAATATGCACTACAACAATTAAACTCCAGAAGGGTTACAAATAAACAGATCTCCCCCAACCACCAGATGATTCAAGTACCTACTACCAATGAGGGCAAAGGAATCTACCAAAGTTGGAATGGCCCGATTGGTTATCTTTAGCATCAACACATTATCATATGTGAGATTTACGAGTAAAAATTAGTTTTTTTTTTTTTTGGTCCCATACTTGCTCATTTTTTTCAAAATGATTGCACAACACTTGTGCACTCCACGACTGTAAATATCATTTCTCAAGATTTACAGGATGAAACCTTCTCGGGAGAAAATCATGCTTTGTCTACATGCTAATAAAGTCCCATGAATTACAACCACCCTACTGTTAACAAGGGGGCATTATTTTAACTGGGAGAAGGCCCTTGGATGAATTAGAACCCAAAAAGTTACTAAAAAGTAAATTGAACCCAAAATATTAATAAATGTAGTTTGCATAAAGTACATACACACCGCACCCTATCATTCCATGATAGCACACCAAAGCATTTATAGGACAGTGGCAATGATATGTGTAGTGGATGATTCAAATGTGATATATGCTAAAGAAAATCTAAAAATGGTGGCAGTAGCCCGATCCAAGAGAAACAAAAAATACAAAAATGGAAGGGAAAGGAATTAACCTTCAAAGTTTGCATAAACTAAATCTGTATTTGCGTCACCCTGGTGTACAATGCAGATCAATCTGCTCTCACCCTGTAATTGCAGGGTAGCTTCTATACATGAATTGGATGGATTATTGGCAAGTAGAAAAACATGATCATGCCATCCTGCTGCTTCCATAGATCTCTCAGGCTTTCTTGAAAGTTTAACACATCCCTATAATCTTCTCTTCATAACAAGTTCCTTCTCTAATCATTTTAACCCTGTGAAGAGACCTATCTATGCCCAAACAGCTAGCACTGTAGGAGAACACTGATAAATGTATCAATCTCCCAACATAATGGTCACGTACTAAATGATTCGTCCGATGGTAGCAAACACTCTTCTGGGTTGGCATAGAAATAATCCTCTTCTTTGGGTCTGTCTGGGATCACCACCCTTTTACTTGGCCTACCCATGCGATCCGCATGAGTTTTCTTCACTGCCGATGAGAACTCATCCCAAGTAAGTGATCCAATATTGTACTGGTCTATCAAGTTTACCAGCTGTTTTCTGTCCAACAAAATTGTCTTCTTGAACCCAAGAAATCTGAAGAAGACAACAGACGTCTCAGTTAAGATAAACTGTTTCAGTACAATTAAATGGATTAAAATAAAGACCATAAGCATGGAGAGGCCACGTCAAAAGCCTTCCCTTGATCTGCTAAACAATTATCTTGACACTAGCCATGAAAAATCAATAACTTCTGGTAAAATAAAAGGCCCAGCATTGGCAGTCTTTTAAGTAAAAAGAGCACCTTGCTTTAATGGTCATGCACAAAATACTGTGGGAAAAAACAGAAAATTGGGATCTCACTTATGGTGTTTCAATTCCAACTCATTTATCCTTAGGAAAATGAAACCACTAAAATGGTTAAAGCAATTACATCATACTTTTCAGAACAGTACCTGCGGTGGCCTTCAACAACTTTGGCCATGTTTCCAGTGAAACTAGATAATCCGATGCAGCCATCTGGGATGAGTGATTCCAACAGTGTCTCTTTTCTGACCTGTATTAAAAAACCAGAGGGGCTCAGTAAAGAGAAGAAAAACAATAACCAAGCATCAAAAGTCAACTTTGGGTAAGCCTTTGCAAGACTTGCCATTCTTCTTTCCCCGCCATATATTTCACCAGCTGCAATATAAATCTGGAAACTAGGATCAATTTCCAGCGCCCTCAGAGTCAGAGCAGTTTCCTCAGGTGTCAAGGGTCATAAACCATCTTTCCTTTTCAATTCAGAGTTAATTATTTTCTCTTTCCACCAGGGATAAGCATACCTCATGTGAAAATATGAAACATGAAATTAATTTTTGGAGTTCAGAATGCCTGGTGCAGTAGCTTGTTAAGCAAATATACACGGCTCACTTCCTCGCTGTTCCAACCTTGAGTACAGCCAGAAAATGCCAACATGTCCATTTCATATCTAAGATGAAGTACTAGGAAATGACCATTTTGCCTTAAAATCATGATAACCCTTATACCCAATTCCTCTATCTGAGAAGTGAATCTCAGAGCACTAAAATTTACTCTGCAGCGCAGCTTCTGAATTTTCAAAGGTTGGCCATTATTGGGGAGTCGAGCATCAGTTCTATTTAGATGATTACATTGAGACTGAAATCTCAAAAAGGGAAAAAGATCGCCAACATGAAAGTATAATGATGCAAGTCGAACAATCCTTGGTAGGTTGCGGTAGATCCTACTGACGGGTCATTTTCAAGGATGTTTTAAGATTTGCAACTTCCAATGTTCTGTTACTCTTGCCTGACATAAGGGGCTAACAAAAGAACAATATAAACCCCTAAATAAGCACAAAACTCAGGATTAAATGTACAATTAATCATCAACAATGATGAAATTAAGGAAATAAAAAGAAACAGGACTCATCACAACTTATGATGACAATAACTTAGAACATCATCTCTCAATTCACAATACACTGAAACTATCAGTGTGCCATCAGATTTAGCTCCATTCTCGAAAATCAGTTCCTACCTCCAATGCTAGCAGGCTAAGTGAAAATGGAGCCACTCAAAATTCCAGTTCCTACCTCCAATGCTGGTGAGTGGGGTTGTGTATTCAGAGTTTACTCCCCAAGGATGGGCGATTTGTGCCTGAAGAATGAGTGGGGTCGTGTATTAACTTCATGTCTCCCTTCATGTGTCCTGTCCAAATAGACCTGGTTAGGTGGCGATTTGTGCCTCAAGAATGAATTGAGCCTGTAAAATTTGAGCCTGCTGGTGCTGCACATTCTACTGATCATATGTTTGGGAATTGATAGTGGAATTTACACCAAGTCTAAATTCATTTACTGCTGTAATGTAATAATTGACATTATCTCCCTTGTTTGTAACAGAGGAACAATCACAGACCTGTGGACTGTTATGCTGATCAATCTTGAGGCATAAATAGTGGGTCTACTTCTGCATTAGTGTTTGCTGGGAAGTGTGATGAGAAAAATATCTGTGTCTCTCCAACCATTGCTGGGAGTGCATAGAACCCTGTAGAATCTGCCATTAGTACTGCCACTACCTTTAAACAGAAGGATCATGATCCTGGAATCACCAATACAGCAATGCCCTTTCCTATGTCATTGTAGCTAAACTTCTTCACACCTATTAGGACTAGTGGTTCAGTACCTGAAATTCGTCCTAAATTGGCTTCTGATGTTGAAAACATTCCCTCTCAGCCTCAACCATAGTTATGTCAGATGAGATCATGCCTTACTGATGGCATTGCTACAAGTGACAAGCTGAAAGAACGGGAGTTGACTGTTGAAGGTGGAACCATTAGCATCTCAAGTGTGTACCCTCAAGGGTAAGTATAGTTGTAATTTACATAATCACTAGGTTGTGCATTTTTTGAAAGGTAAGTCTGTTTTGTCTGCGTAATCTTGAGACAAACTCTTAATCTCGGTTTGGTTCTTGTTAATTTTTTATTGTAGATTCATGTCTGATAAACACTAATGTACACACTATCAACACTCTTTAGTGAAATTGCAGATTTGGCCCTGGCTAATGCAAAAGTCAGGCACTTCATGTGGCATGAATTTTAAGGCACCATTATTCTTTTAGTGTCGTAATCATTTGAGGGCAGAATTCATTGATAATATTTGCACTGGATTAAATCATCTCCTTCTTGCCTTACCACATGTTAGATTTAAATCCGCTAGAGTTCCTACCCAAACTCTAGAGCCCAGAGTGGAAGAGAGATAAATACACAGTAGGTCCCACAACATTTATTGAGCGTTTAATACTACCCAAGAAATTCACTCGCGCCCTTGAGAACTTTAGGGGATTCCAATCCCCGTGTGTGCAATGTATTACTACTAAACAAAAGTTGACCAAAAATCTCATTCTCTCATCTTGTGGACTGTTAACATCTAGCCAATTTCTGTGATCTATATGATAGTCATTTGACAGTGCAGAAAACTGTTATATGTTAACATCATTTTGTAACAACGTGTTGATTATGAATCAAGAATGTTGGGAATAACTGTAGATCTAAGACTAACTCGAAGTCTAGTAGCGGAAATAAAC
Organism: Juglans hindsii; assembly: GCA_003123825.1. Taxonomy (NCBI): domain Eukaryota; kingdom Viridiplantae; phylum Streptophyta; class Magnoliopsida; order Fagales; family Juglandaceae; genus Juglans; species Juglans hindsii. Next base: position 749,110 of record QEOW01000482.1, read on the forward strand.
AAAAGAAATTGATGACAATCACACAGAAAGAACACCAAGATATAAGTGGTTTGACTCAAAGTGAGTCTACGTCCACTGGTGGGGTCGGTATCAGAGATTTCACTATCAACAAAGATGGAGTACAGATGAATACAACAAAACTTCACAAGGAAGTTATCTCTCAAACTCACTCTAAACTTCTCTCTCAAGAAAACACTAAAAACTAGATAAAAAGTGATTTCTGAAGTCTTTACAAAATGGGGGCGCCGTTTGATATTTATAGGAAAAGTGAGAATTCACTTCTGTGAACATTGGCTCGAGCGAGTGTCGAGCGAGCGTAGGTTTTGCACACTTCGCTCAAGCCAACATACGAGCAATGCTTGAGCGAAGCTCTCTGTCTGAATTCGCTCGAGCTGAGTGAACCTCCGCTCGAGCGAACCTACGACACATGCACTGTTCAATATGAATTCAAGCCACCTCTTAACAAATCTCCACCTTGGCTTGAACTCTGCCAATTTCAACACAAAAAACCTCCGACCACAAAACCAATCCCCACCATCAAATCCCTTAAGGGAATAACAAAATGCGAACACCAATCAAGTCCAAACAAAGTTTGAACTTGTATACTGCAACTGGCTGAGTCATCATATCTGCTGGATTCTCTGTAGTAGCAATATTCAAAATCTGTATAGCACCCTCTATAACAATCTCTCTGAGAAAATGGTACCTGACATCAATGTGCTTCGTTCTCTCATGATACATTTGATTTTTGGTCAAATGTATTGCACTCTGACTGTCACAGAATACTGAGATCCCATCTTGCTGTAAACCCAAATCATTGACCAAGCCTTTCAACCAAATGGCCTCCTTAACAGCCTCTGCTGCTGCCATGTACTATGCCTCGGTAGTTGATAAAGCAACAGTGGATTGCAGTGTTGCTTTCCAACTAATAGCTGACCCACACAGAGTGAAAACATAACCTGTCAATGATCTTCTCTTATCTAAGTCTCCAGCATAATCAGAATCAACAAAACCAGTAACTTTGGAACTGAGATCGACATCTCTATCAAATATTAACCCAAAGTTCAGGGTTCCCCTCAGATACCTGAGTATCCATTTCACAGCCTGCCAATGACTCTTACCCGGATTAGCCATATACCTGCTAACTACGCTCACGACCTGTGAAATGTCTGGGCGGGTGCAAACCATTGCATACATGATGCTGCCAACTGCACTTGAATAAGGAACACTAGCCATGAACAGTTCCTCTTCATCTGTCTGAGGAGATA
>QEOW01000482.1:750852-768803 GCA_003123825.1 Juglans hindsii
TACAACTTTCCAGCTTTCCTATCTCTGAAGATTTCCATTCCCAAAATCTTCTTCGCAGCACCTAAGTCTTTCATTTCAAACTCATTTCTGAGTTGGGTCTTTAACAAACCTATGTCAGATATGCTTCTAGCAGCAATAAGCATATCATCAACATATAATAGCAAATAAATGAAAGACTTATCAAATAATTCCTTATGATAAACACAACTATCATAGTTACTTCTCAAATAACCATGATCAATCATAAAGGAATCAAACCGCTTATACCATTGCCTTGGCGACTGCTTCAAACCATATAAAGATTTCTTCAATCTGCACACATGATCTTCCTTGTTTTCAACAATGAATCCCTCTAGCTGATGCATATAAATGGTCTCTTCAAGCTCACCATGTAGGAACGTTGTTTTAACATCAAGTTACTGCAGCTCTAAGTCATACAATGCTACTATAGCAAGTAGTAATCTGATCGAACTGTGTTTCACCACTGGAGAGAAGACTTAATTGAAGTCGATGCCTTCTCTCTGACTGAAGCCCTTAGCAACTAAGCGTGCCTTGTATCTTGCATGTTTGGTTTTTGTGAAGAGACTCAATCTCTTCAGTCATAGCTGTGCACCACTGTGCAGATTCTGCGCTCTTGACAGCTTCTGAATAACTGGAAGGCTCCTGACCAAAAAAATTATCTGCTGTAGTAAGAGCATACATCACCATATCTGCATGAGCATATCTCTGAGGTGGTCTAATCTGCCTCCTCTGTCTACCAGTCGCTATATTGTAGTCTTGCTCACCTTGTGCGCCGCTACTCGAATCAGAATCATGCTCATCTACAATAGCATGATCTTGGGCGCCACTGGGCAGCCCTTGTGGTGCTTCCACCTGAAACTCCACCTGCTTTCTAACATCCTGTTCTTGTCCTGTAGACTCAGTAATCTCCTTTCTCGGACTAAGCATGGATTTTTCATCAAAAGTGACATCCCTACTGATCACAAACTTGGGTGATTTAGGATCAGTACACCACAACCTGAATCCCTTCACCCCACTGGCATACCCAATGAATATGCCCTTCTTAGCCCTTGGCTCAAGTTTTCCATCATTAACATGGAAATATGCAGGACAACCAAAAACTTTCAAATTTGAATAATCAGCAGGAGTATCAGACCATACCTCATTCGGAGTCTTCAAACCAATCGCTGTGGCTGGAGAACGATTGACCAAGTAACAGGCTGTGTTGATTGCTTCAGCCCAGAAATCCTTAGCCAAGCCTGCATTAGAAAGCATGCTGCGAGCTCTCTCCAAGAGAGTCCTGTTCATCCGTTCAGCTACCCCATTTTGCTGTGGAGTATGTCTAACTGTACGATGTCTGGCAATACCCTCATTTCTGCAGAATTCATCAAACTCACCTCCGCAAAACTCCATACCATTGTCAGTGCGAAGTCGCTTGATTTTCTTGCCCGTCTGATTTTCAATCAAAACTTTCCACTGTTTGAAGTTAACAAATGCATCACTTTTCTGCTTCAGAAAGTAAACCCAAATCTTCCGTGAGAAATCATCAATAAACATAAGCAAATACGGAGCTCCACCTTTTGACGGGACGGAAGATGGGCCCTAAAGATCAGAATGAATATAGTCCACAGAACTTTTAGTTCTGTGAACCCCTGTAGAGAACTGAACCCTGCACTATTTTCCAAACACACAGTGTTCACAGAAATCCAGTTTCCCTATCTTCTGATTACATAGCAAACCCTGCTTACTCAAAATTGACATCCCCTTCTCACTCATATGACCCAAACGCATATGCCACAAACGGGTGACATCTGAATCTGGATCATCTGAAACTGACACTGCAGCTGCACCTGTCACTGTAAAGCCCTGAAGGAAATAAAGACCATTTGTCTTATCTCCTTTCATCACAACCATAGAGCCCTTACTGACTCTGATAGCTCCACCTTCACCAGTGTACTTGTAGTCCAGAGAATCAAGAGTACCCAAAGAAATAAGATTCTTTTTCAAATCTGGAATGTGTCGAACATTAGACAATGTCCGGACAATTCCATCAAACATCTTAATTCTGACTGAACCAATTTCAGCAATTCTACAACCCATATCATTCCCTAACAAAACGGAGCCTCCGTTGACCGATTCATAGTTAGTGAACCAGTCCCTCTTGGGACACATATGGAAAGTGCAAGCTGAGTCCATGAGCCACTTGTCACTAAAGCGACTACTTGAGTCGCTAATTGCTAGAACAAGATCTAGGTCGTTAGACCTATCATCAGCAACACTAACGACATTAGATGAACTAGTGCCGTCCTCTCTGTTTTTCAATTTTGGACACTCATTCTTGTAGTGACCAAACTTATGGCAGTAATGACATTTGACGTTTTTCTTACTAAACGTTGTTTGTGAACTGCCTCTGGATTTCTCCTTATTCTTCTCTGAACCCCTGTCATTCGATCTACCCCTGCTTGAGGACCCCTTAACAAACAAGCCACTAGCTTGTTCATTAGTGTTCTTCACACTTAATTTATTCCTCAACTTCTTAGAATTCAAAGCAGACTTTACATCTACCAAGGAAATTGAATTTCTACCATACAACATGGAATTCACAAAGTTCTCAAAAGATGTGGGTAATGAACATAAAATAATTAACGCTTGATCTTCTTCTTCAAGCTTAATATCTATGTTTCCCAGATCCATAATGATTTTATTAAATTCATCTAGGTGTTCAGAAATAAGAGTACCTTCCTTCATTTTGAGAGTGTATAACCGTTGTTTCAAATACAAACGGTTGGTGAGAGATCTCTTCATGTATAGATTCTCTAGTGCCGACCAGAGACCAGTTGCAGTCTCCTCGTCAGCAACCTCTCTTAAAACTCCATCAGATAGTGACAAAAGAATAGTACTGTGTACCTTTTCTTCTTCTTCTTTCGAAGGAGCCAGAGAATCGTCAAATACCGACACTTCTAATACTTTTGACAAGCCCTGTTGTCGCAGTAAAGCCTTCATCTTGATGTGCCATAAACTGAAACTGTTCTGACCGTCAAATTTCTCCACTTCGAACTTAGCCATAGCCATCCCTCCAGATCACCCTGAGCCAAGCTCTGATACCAGTTTGTTGGGAATAACTGTAGATCTAAGACTAACTCGAAGTATAGTAGCGGAAATAAACAAAAGAAATTGATGACAATCACACAGAAAGAACACCAAGATTTAAGTGGTTCGACTCAAAGTGAGTCTACGTCCACTGGTGGGGTCGGTATCAGAGATTTCACTATCAACAAAGATGGAGTACAGATGAATACAACAAAACTTCACAAGGAAGTTATCTCTCAAACTCACTCTAAACTTCTCTCTCAAGAAAACACTAAAAACTAGATAAAAGTGATTTCTGAAGTCTTTACAAAATGGGGGCACCGTTTGATATTTATAGGAAAAGTGAGAATTCACTTCTGTGAACATTGGCTCGAGCGAGTGTCGAGCGAGCGTAGGTTTTGCACACTTCGCTCAAGCCAACATACGAGCAATGCTTGAGTGAAGCTCTCTGTCTGAATTCGCTCGAGCTGAGTGTCGAGCGAATGTTGAGCGAAGCTCTCTGTCTTCATATCGCTTGAGCTGAATGTCGAGCGATGCTTGAGCGAAGCTCTCTGTCTTCATATCGCTCGAGCTGAATGTCGAACGATGCTTGAGCGAAGCTCTCTGTCTGAATTCGCTCGAGCTGAGTGTCGAGCGAATGTCGAGCGAAGCTCTCTGTCTGACTTCACTCGAGCCGAGTGAACCTCCGCTCGAGCGAACCTACGACACATGCACTGTTCAATCTGAATTCAAGCCACCTCTTAACAGAGAACATAAAGGGATATTTTGTATTGAACAGGTTGTTGAGTACTCTAACACAAGCACTGCAGAGTTTCTGGAGTGGATCTGTCACAGGCCAGCATCTCAGTGAAAATTGAGCATGGGAAGCAATCAAGTAGAAGAGCGACTGGACCTCCATCCGCTATTAAGGTTTATTGGATCTGTAGTTTCGGAATTCCAGGTCTCTTATCCATTAAAATCTTATACTGGTTTTATCACACATTCAACTTCCATCTCTGTCAAACTTCGTCAATGTGCCTAAGTTTTGTCAACCATTTCCTCCCATTGGTGTTCCCTCTAGCAATCAAGGAACCACATGCTCTAGAGTTGCAAGCACCGAAGAATCCGATCAAGTTCTAAAAAAGCTCAAGGCAGGCAAAACCTAATTTGACAATTTCATTCTTTTCCTTTTTATTAACTATATAATTGCTGGTTCATAAACTATATAATTGAGACCAAGGTTGATTGTAAATGTAGCATCTTTGAGTTAGATTGCTGGGATCTACAGATTTCCCTGCAAAATAATATGTATTATTTTGTCATCTATTTGTTGTCATCACAGAGGCTTCTATATTAACATTGAGAATCTGCTTTTTCAATGAAGGCTTCCATTCATGTAAAGTTTCTTTGAATATTACTTTTCTTGACTTGTGAAATGTAAGATTTTTTTTTTCCTATTTCGATAAGGGTGTTGCCGCTCTCTCATGAGGGATGGCCTTAATGTAAAAGAAATTATTTGGCTGCTTGGGAAAAAAAAGTGTCTTTTAAAGATTTACTATATTGAATGCCTAGTAAAGGATATGATACCGGTACTACAACTTTACTACTAATTTACAACCATCTGACGTGGCAACACACGTCATTTATAAAAAACAAAAATAAAGTGATCAGTTCAAAATGTCTTACTAGGGTATAATTTGGACAAAACATGCATCCATCTCTCTCATCCAAATAGTGGAAAAAAATGTCTCCTGATATTACTAGGCCTATTTTACCCATTCTAAAGAAGCCAGTTGCGGCCGCCAGCCTATGCCTCCAATGTCACGCCTTCAGGTAAACAACCATCCATCTCCGTACCTCCCTCTCTCTAATTGACCACAAATATGCCCAAACCAATCTGTACCTAATAATTAGAGGTCGTCATCCAATCCGCCCACATAGCCAACATTTTCCACCACAACTCGACCTACTATGCTGCTAGTAATCCAATGTTAAATGTTCAACCGATGATCCAAAAACTCTAGAATTGTTAGATTTTAGTTTTGTTAAACCTTTCATCCTCAGAATCATAACATTCTACCACGCTTCCAAATCCAATCCGTCGTCTACGGTGGCCCACTATATCGACATTAACTCGGTAGTAGCTCTTTCCCTTTTGGTGGCTTCATTCATCTATCAATATTCAATGACTTAACACCATGTCCATACAAAGTATCAAGGAATTTGAATCCAACCTATATGTTGCGCCCTTCGTGGTTGATACTCTTGACGTGTTACTTTATTTGATACCAATTATTAAAGACCAAATAATTGATCTAAAAGCCCTAAGACCATCGAATACTAATTTGGTTAAACTTTTAACGCTCAAGATTATAACACCCTCCCTGCTCAACATGCTCAGTTATCTAGACATGGAAGTCTGAAGATGACTCTCCATGAGGGTTGTTGTTGTTGCGTTTCTATAATTCCATGGTTAGAGATGCTAGTTGCTACATAACTGAGTTAGACTGTCGTTTGAGTGCTAACATTTCTGTTTTCAGATTTTTGAGCCAAGAATCAGTAGATTTCTTGAGGGAGGTGAGGCCATCTTTTAGCTGGTTGAGTCCCATCTGCCATCGCTACTAGGTCTAAGCAAAAATCTGAAAATCCGACTCTGAATCTGACTTCGCTCTTGCTTTGAAAAAACGAAGTTGGATTTTTTTTTTTGTTCAGTAGGAGTACGAGGTGTTGTTGGGTCGACTACGACTGCAACTTTATGCTCTAAATATGACTCCGACTTTGCCCTTTGACTCTGATATTGTATATATGTTTATAAAATATATATTTATCTATATATTTATCATATATACTCGTATAGTTATATATCTATATAATTAGAACTTATGTAGTTAAATTCAATAATTTACTAATATAAGCTAACTATTATAAAATAATATGGTTTTTTTTTTTTTTTTTTAACGAGGCCAACATCTCCAAACTTTATTGATGAAAACCTCACTTTTGGCGGAGGAAAACTTTGTTTACAAAACAGCGACCAAAAGGACATAAACTATAAACTAATTACATAAACGTGTAAACTAAATCAAATCACCCTTATTAAAACCAATTTCCTTAACACCTTAGAGCCTGCAAACCCACCTTGTCTATTTTCAGCATTCCTTTAAGCCTGTGTGGTAACTCCATATATTGATGCCAGTTTTTATTAATCCCTTCTGCACCAAGACGAGCTAAAAAATCTGCCGCCGCATTACATTCTCTGAACACATGCTGAATATTAACAACCATTTTTACCAAATATCTCTGAATTTCCTCCCAATAATCAAATAGGTACCAGAGACTGCAATAACNGTGTAAACTAAATCAAATCACCCTTATTAAAACCAATTTCCTTAACACCTTAGAGCCTGCAAACCCACCTTGTCTATTTTCAGCATTCCTTTAAGCCTGTGTGGTAACTCCATATATTGATGCCAGTTTTTATTAATCCCTTCTGCACCAAGACGAGCTAAAAAATCTGCTGCCGCATTACATTCTCTGAACACATGCTGAATATTAACAACCATTTTTACCAAATATCTCTGAATTTCCTCCCAATAATCAAATAGGTACCAGAGACTGCAATAACCTTGTTTCAACCAGTTTACTATCAACAATGAATCAAGTTCAATCTCTAAATTAGAGATACCAAGTTGTGCACTATGCCGAAGCCCATGCAAGAGGGAACATAATTCAGCAAAATTGTTCGTCCCTTGGCCCAATGACACCGCAAAAGCCAACTTAAGCTCTCCTCTACAGTTTCGAATAACACCACCTGCACCACATCGACCTGGGTTTCCAACCGAATTACCATCAACATTTAATTTAAAACCATCCTTTGTTGGATGAAGCCATTTCACAATCTGAACATTCTTTTTCTTCAGCGTTGTCATGGGAATTCTTAGAGAGTTAAGGATATCTTCATCACCAAGTCCCATTTTAGAGCCTTCTTTCAGCTTCAATCCTACCAATGCAATCCAAAATTTAGTATTTCTCCAAAGAGATTCCACCGTTTCTTTCTTATCATCCATTCGAGCAGCTCATCTCGATAACCAAAGTTTCCATGTGAAAATAGCATGGATCAAACCAATCAGTTTGCCAATAGTCATGTAACGCCCGTCCTTGTGGTGGGTCTTTTTATAAAAGGACGACGAGAATTACCATCCGATTTAAAACTTCTTACTTGCATACCCAAGATGCAACTCTACGTTTATAAAATAAAATGTGCTTTGATAATAAAAGAGGGTTACAGCGGAAAATATTAATCTTACAATAAAAAGGTCTCTCGTACAATTAAAACTCATGCCTAAACTTTCGTGCTCTTCCCCATGGGCCGTGTCCGCCTGATCATTCGGTTCCTGTGAGGGGAGGGGCATGCATAAAAGCTAAAATGAGTCGATGACTCGTAAGCATTACTTCATACAGTTAAAAGATAACAACATAGGTTTTCATTCATGCATTCATCATTCATACATACTATACGCATATGCATACGTGCATACGTGCGTTCTTTTGAAAACGTCACTGGATGAGATTTTTCTTTTAAAAAGGAGTTTTCTTTTCATAAGACGTGTCACCCGTCAGTGACTTCACTTCTGCAAGAGTGCGGTGCATTCATGCGTTCATGCATTCATTCATTCATACATTCATTCTTATTATTTTCATAGGCTAGTACACACTATTACGCCTCGTGTGTTGGGGTTAGCGGTTTTCCTTTGGACCCTGACTCCGCCCGTGGCAAGGGTTGGGAATCCCTTTTCAGTCAGGGGGTAGCACTGGGTGCACTACCAGTACTACTTACCCGGCATTGCAATCTGCCCATTCATTGGTACTCTTTTCATTCATTCATATGGCCGTTACGTATCTTCATACATTAAAGCATTCATTCGTTCAGTCCTTTTTTGCGGTTCAGTCCTTTCAGTCATTTTTCAGTTTATTTCAGTTCTATCTTTCATTTAAGAGTTCATTCATGAGAAACATCTTTTAAAAAGTATGGGCTTAAACATTGTCTTTTCATGGCATCCGCAAACATCAGTTCATGGCATCATAAAAGCATCAGTTCATGGCATCATAAACATCATCTTCCATGGCATCCATAAGCATCAGTTCATGACATCCATAAAACATAAAAACATGGGCTTCAACGTTGTCTTTCATGGCATCCATAAGCATCACCTCAAACGTCGTCTTTCATGGCATCCATGAGCATCAACTCTTGGCACTCATGAAAGCATCGGTTTGTAGGATCCATAAAAGCATCAGTTTAAGCTTGTCTTTCATGCATTTTCATCAGTTCATGGGCTTTTTTAGAAAATACATACAATAGATACAGCGTATAGTCATAAATTCACATGCGTATAATTAATACTTTCGTTGCGTAAAAAGGGGTTGCCAAGGAGGGTTGTACATACGTATACCTTTGAACACTTAGCTTTTTCTTTCGTAAAACGTCTTTCGTGTCTTTCGTAAAGCATCGTAAGGAAAAGCGTTTTGTTTTCGTTTCTTTATATTTTAGAAGACTCTAGAAGAGTATGAACGTAACACTTACCTGGACTCCATGCTATTTTCATACCATGCAGTCTATTCATGCGCGTGTCAGATGACAATACACATAACCTTAGCGTCATTCTCTATCTAATGCATAAGCAACTTAAATTAGAAATAGAGCTACACTTCACTTGGAACACTCTCCTTATATCTCATGCTTTTGCGAGCCCATTACTATGCTAAGACCTTCGGGAACCACTTAAGGTCACTATCTCTTCCAAACTCGATGTTCTACTTCAAGTGCTCATCCCCTAAAATAAACCCATGATTTACCTTAGGATTAAGACACTAAGACTTCCGTCTTACTCCTCTTACTAACCACATTCCGACGCATGATTCTGACCGATGGAATCACGCATCCCAATCCTAGACAATACACCCGTCACTTCCTCCATGCATCTTAGTCCATACTAAATCCTCATCGCATCCATACAAGCCACACAGCTCTAGGCCAACTCTGAGGCTTAAACACCGCGTAACTATGCTTAGGACGGATTACCCATTACATATGGTGAATCCGTCCAGTACATGTGTCTTACCAGTTTACACATGTACATTACCCTTCATCCCTAAGATCAACATATAACACGTTGATCACCTGCTTGTGTAAAAAAGCACCATACTCCGATACCAACTTTCTCTTAACCCTGCTAGCATGACTCTTCATGCTACCTGTCTCCTTTGACAGTTCATCCAAACACTTAACATGACAAGACTCCATTCACAACCACGTCTTATGTCACATCATATAGCTCGAGACTACTCCCAAGCTACACCGTGACCATGTCACGTCACCCGACATCCTGCTACGTCAACTCCTAACTCATCACGAGTACGATTCCTCACGTACTCCTAACACATCGTGACATATTGTCACGTTCCCGTTATGCCATTCTTTCTCTAACTTTTCACCCATCACAAGCACTACTGTCAGTAACCACGTTACTTCGTGACGTTGCCCAATCATGCTTCCGCTGCACTACTCTGATACTTGTTCTGCTACTTCACCCATACTCTCAGCCATAAGTCAATTATGGTGACACCTGTCACCTCAGACTACATGCCATGTCTTACTACCTCGGGACACTATTCCACAGTTCCTGACACTACTCGTCATGCTCTACGCCCATCAATCACACAACCATCCTTATCTCTGCCACACGCCACACGGTGTATCGTTGCACCTCTTGGAGTACACTCCGCGTGTACTCCTTTACACACGCTACGCTACATCACCACTATGGCGTACACGCCATATGGTGCATCACTCCATCACATAGAGTACACTCCGCGTGTACTCCCTTCATACACACTATGCCCCATCACCATTATGGCATACCCGCCATATGGTGCATCATTCCACCATATGGAGTACACTCCACGTGTACTCCTTTCATACATGCTACGCCACACAGAGTACACTCTACATGTACTCTTCCCGTTCCACACTACGCCAGGAGGGTATATTTTACATATACTCTCCTTATCACATACTAAGCCATGAGAGTACACATTCTCTTCCCAATCCACACGATGCCACGCCACCATTACCGCACATACTTCACAACCACACTACACAGGACAGTCCACAACACTTCACAGCACACTTCCCAACTACGCTCAACACTTCACTACACAGCACATCACAATACAGCGAACTCCACAATATTAACAGCACAGCCCACAACCTAATCAACTAACATTTAAGATAAATAACGAGGGATAGAGGGTTATACCATCGACGGGATAACCCGTACGTTACTCGCTGATCGTCACGGTCAATGGTGCAGGAAGGGTCGTACGTGGCGGCTAACCCACGTATAGTGGCTGTTTGGATAGCTAAGTGTGGTCTTGGAAGGGCTCAAGGTGGCCTTGTGATGGTGGCAAAGACCGTAACACGGCGGATCTAGCCGTGTATAGTGGCGGTTAGCCACGCGCAGTGGCTGTCCATCACGTGCAGTGGCTACCCACTACATAAAGTGGTGGTTTGGACCTAGGGTTCGGCTAACGGAGGTCAAGGGAGGTTGCTGGTGGAGCCGTGGAGGCTCGGTGGTGGTGGCACGGCAGTCCACAGTGGTGGAGAGAGGAATGGCCGTGTGAGAGGGAGAGATGCCGTGAGAGAGTGAGGGAGAGTGTGCATGCATGGGTGGCAGATCAGGGCCATGGGTGGTTGGGATGTGTCGGTGGTGGCCTGAGGATGCCGGAGAGGTTGGTCACAAGCCGTGGGTGGCGGCGTACGGCGGTGGAGGTGGCCTAAGGGGGAGTGGGAGTCCGTGAGAGAGTGAGGGAAAGTGAGCATGCATGGTGGCTCGGTTGGACTTGGGGATGGCCAGGAGAGGTGGTCGGTGCCCAAGGGAGGTCCTGATGGTGGTGCGGTGGCCGTAGGAGGTGGAGCTCCGCCGTGGGTGTAAGAACCCGTGCATGGAGGAGGCCACGTACGTGCATGGGAGGAAGGTGGTCGTGAGGTGGAGGCTGAGCTTGCTGGAGGGTGATGGCTGGTGGGAGGAGGAGCTACCGTGGACGTGGTGGCACCGGAGGACGACACACGGCGGCAGAGCAACGTGAAGCCCACTCGGGCTGTGCATTGCCGAGGGAGAGGAAGAGAGAGCGTGAGAGAGGGAGACCGGTGTGGGGAGGCTCGCCAGAGTGACGTGGAGCTAGTGGTGGCGGCGGTGAGGCCTGCCGGCGCACGGCCGCACCGGGCTGGGTAGTGGAGTAGTTCGGGCATGGGGGAGTGTCGTGCAGTGCAAGTCGAGGGAGAGGGAGGAGAGGGAGGGAGAGAGCTGGGGGAAAAAGTGAGGGAGAAGGAAGAGCGGTCTGGGTATTTAACCCAGTTCCTTCGTCTTGGGATCTACAAAACGATCTAACGGTGGGGGATGAAAATACTTATTTGAAAATACGTAAACATTAACTTAATTAAAAGCACTTAGAGGAATTAAGGTAGAATATTATTTAAACTAATTTTAGTTTATAAAATAATATTCTTCATCATTAATAAATGATGAAGTCTTATTTAATATCTTTAAAAGGATAAAACCATTTAAATTCAAATTAGAGTTTTCAACATAATTTAAATCTCATAATATTTTAAATAACTAAAATCATTTTAATAATTAATATTAAAATGATTTCTGACAATTATAATATTTTTGGAGCTCTTCAATACTATTATAATTGTCGTATTTAAAATCAAGCTTAATTCAATGATACTGGAAATACCTCATATAAATATTTCTAGTACATTTAAAACACTAGGCGTACTTTAGAAGTCACATAATATCTTTAGAAACACGCCATTGAGGTTCGGCACCCATGACGAGGCTCACAGTTGCTAGAGAGAAGGGTAGACTATTACATAATTTTTCGCCCTTGAAATTTGCTTACATCATAAAGGAGGAGCATACGTAAGAAGGAAGGAGCGGGGTGTTACAAGTCAAGACTCTGTTCATACGTCTAAACCATACCTTGATGCGTTCTCTCCAACTTCTCCCACGAACGTAGTTCAGTTCCAATTGCACCGAGAGGCGTTTCCATATTTCCTCCGCAATTTCACCAGTGGCCAGGACGTGATTTTGATCCTCATACCCTCTTGAGACACAACACTAGCATTTAGACACCATCGGAATTCCTATACGGCGAATATGATCATCGACTGAGAGACATTGGTGCAAACCTTTCCACATAGTCACTGATATCTTCTTAGGCAGGGCACTACTCCACACCCAATCAGACCACCCAACCTTTGGAGCCTTGATACGAATCAAGTCCCATGCACTTTTGGAATCAAACTTTCCGTCCGCACTAGGGGTCCATAATAACACATCATCACCCTCCTTATGGCATCCCAGTTTCTCAACAATCTCCTTTAGTTTTTCAATCCCCACCAGCCGAATTAACATCTCAACATCCCAACTTTGGTCTAGACAACACTCTTTGGCATAAATAATAGAGTTTTCCACAACCGGTATTGTTTCTGAAATGGATCCAGAATCTAGCCACTTATCCCTCCAAAAAGAAACATTTCCGTCTCGGATATGCCATTTAGAGTAATGTAGCACTTGAGGAATGCATTTCATAACACTTATCCAAAACCTTGTGCCTTTCTGTCCATGCACTAAAGAAATGTGCAGGTTCTTTACATATTTTGCTCTAAAGAAATTGGACCACAAAGAATTATCCATTAACAATTTCCAAGCAAACTTCATATGCAAAGAGCACTGAATCTCTTCCAAACTTCTAATCCCCACTCCTCCTTCTTGCACTGGTTTACAGAGTTTGTCCCATGCAACCTTTTTTTTTTTCAGTTTCCCATCTACAGAGCCCCAATAAAAAGAACTTAGGATCCGATTTATTGCCCTGATCACCAGACTTGGAGTATTCAATGTAGACAAGATATGCACTGGAATGCTTTGCAATACTTGACGTAGAAGAATCAGTCTTGATCCTGATGAAAGCAGATTATTTTTCCACCCTCCCACCTTGTCCCTTATCTTTTTAACCAACACATCAAAATGAATTACTTTGAGCTGTCCAGAAACAATAGGAACACCAAGATAGGTGGTCGGAAAAATACCTTCTGAGAACCCCGTCAGCCTTAGCATATCATGTCGTCAAGAAGTTGTGCAAGATTTAGGAAAAAAAAAATAGCCGACTTTGCCTTATTAACAACTTGTCTGGACCACTTCTCATATAGCTTAAAAGTATCATTGATTCCTTTTAAAAAACAATTATATCATCTGCATACAAAAGATGTGAGATCAAAGAGGTACCTCTTGGATGAACAAATGGCTTAATCTTTCCCATCGCAAAATTTCTTTTTAACAATCGAGAAAGAATTTCCTCAACCAATATAAAGAGATATGGTGATAACGGATCACCCTGTCTCACATCACGCCCACCTTTAAAAAAACCTTTTGAGGTCCCATTCATAACAACTGAAAACCATGGAGGCTCAACACATTGCTTAATCAAATCACGTACTCTTTGAGATAAACCATAAGCTTCCAACACATGGAAGAGAAAATCCCAATTAACAGTATCATATGCCTTAGCAATATCCACTTTAACCAAAACATTCCCACCCCTCGCCAACTTATTAAGGGAATGAACCATTTCTTGTGCTGAAGTAACATTATAAAAAATGCTTCTAATAGAATTCAACAATGGTGCAAGACGTCGAACCAAAAGTTTCGAACAAACTTTATATACAACTGAACACAGGCTTATCGGCCTAAAATTATCAAATCTAGAAGGATTTAATATTTAGGAATCAACACCACAGAAGAAGCAGTGTAAAACCAAGGAAGAGGAGTCCCTGTAAAAAAATCCTTTACCGCAACACTAACATCCTTTCCCACTATCTCCCAGCATGATCTATAAAAACTTGAGCCAAACCTATCTGGGCCCGAACTACTATCAATGGGGATAAAAAAATGACTTCTTTGATTTCCTGGTTGGTAGGAGGCGTTACTAAGCAAGCATTTTGTTCATCCGAAATAACTGTCTCAACCAAGTCAGATAGATCCAGTAGCTCTCCCCCTTGTCGCCGTCTAAAAAATGCTTCAAAGTATTCAACAACGCCTAAATGAATAGCTTCCGATGATGCAAGATGTAACTCCCCGTCCCCGAGGGTTTGAAGAGTTAACTCATGTCACCTAAAATCATTTCCGATCCACATAGTACATACTCTATTTTTTCTCTATCGCACAAAATACTCATTAATTCACATAAAATATTCTAATATAATTATTCTAAGACAATAAAAAGTCTTAATATAAACATCAACCTCCGAACAAATCACATCATCAGAGCACAACAAGCTTACTGAATGAAAATCCTCAATACTCATATAAACCTTCTATGCTTAAACCATCATTCTTAACTCATCTCACCCATGCTCCATATTCTTGATCCTCAGCTGGACTATTCAAATCATCTGAAAAATATTGTGGAGATAAGGGGTGAGTTATCAACAACTCAGTAAGTAGAGAACATATATTAGTATGTGAGCATGAACCTTTTCAAAAAGTTCAGTATGCTGAAACAAAACATTTCATTTTTATATGCAGATCTCAAAAACATGTTATCGGAAAAATCAGAGCGAGGTTTTAATCTTTTCATACTCAAAAACCAATTATCAAATTTAAAGACACTTTTCATATTCGAAGACCATTTTCATATCCAAAAAAATATTTTCATATTAAAAAACGCTTTGGCATAACATAACTGAGCATCTTCATCTTATCATATCATACCATATCGTATCATGTCATATCATATACCATGTTTAACCCCCGTAGTAGAGTTGTGCTATCCCCGGTGACCAAACCAGGCAGTATCATATTGTGAAACTTCCCATTTTTCAATCTCGGAGCCCCAAGTGTGCACAAGGAAAGAACACAGAAAAGACCACTTTGTTTTCAAAGTGGGTGCACTCATATCATATCATGTTAGTACCAACCATATCACATGAACCAGTATCACCATATCAGAACCATATTCAGGATCAAAATCAAAACAAATAAGTATACCAAAGGTTTTTCATATCCATATCGTATCAAATCACGTGTTGAACACATTCATATCATTTTCAGATGATCAATAACAGATCCAAAACATTTCATATCACATGTATAAAAATCTCAATTTTCATATTCATTCTTTTGCACATTTCATAAACATGTAAAAAATTGCTCATGTCCATACTATTCATGTAAAAAGAAAACATTTTTCTCTTTCATATAAATTTTTATGAGTGAATGCAAAACACACATACTGAGGTTGTTTTCACATTTTCTTTTAAAAACATATCATGCACATTTTACAAACCAACCTCAATTCATTTTCATTTTTATGCAAATCTTGCATAGGAACCTCGCTTACCTGGACTTCTTAGCTTTTTGAAAACTTCCTCAACAATGCCGAACAAAATTAGTCGTCACCTATAAGATAATCACGTAAATTTCCATAAATTTCCGATCAATCTCGTATTTCAATATCCAAGCCGAAACTTCTAAAATAACTTATTTTTAATTTCTCAAAACCCAAAATTTTCATTATTCTTAAAATACCAACATCACTGTCTAAACTCATCAATATCCAACTTAGTAACTCCAACTAGAACATTAAATTCTAACCTATTTACGATTGAGATCTTACTATAATTTATAATACTAAATAACATAACTATATCAAAATCATTACAAGTAGAAAGTCATATTTTTGTTTAAATAATAATAATAAAATATTCCTTTAAAAGGACTTAAAAAAAAAGATTTTGCACATACTGATCATTCCAAAAAATTTATCAGTATTTTTTTAATAACCATTCCGATAAAAATATCTGTTTCTTGAAAATACCAACTTAACAAAATAAACCCACATGTGCCTAAGTCTAAACATAAAAATCACATGCAGTCCACGTTTCAATTGCAGAAATACAAACTTTAGTTGATGTTTTAAACAAAAAGGGCAAAAGGGTAATAACACCCTTCATCTACTAGTTACCCGAGACACACATAGTTCACTTCTTAAGTAACTGTTATCAACAACAAAAACTAAAAACCAGGAGAGGCATAATGTGAGTGACGGCAGGGACATAGCCACGAAAAGGAATCGACGCAGCGGCACTGTGGGAGCTCGACGAACGTTGGACAAAGGTGGTGGTGACTCTCCGACGGCATCGCACAGGGGGAGAGATCAGAGACAGAGAGAGAGAGAG
Source organism: Juglans hindsii (assembly GCA_003123825.1). NCBI lineage: Eukaryota > Viridiplantae > Streptophyta > Magnoliopsida > Fagales > Juglandaceae > Juglans > Juglans hindsii. The sequence continues at coordinate 767,225 of QEOW01000482.1, forward strand.
AGCGCTGGAAAATGAGGGAGAAGGAGTTAAAGTGAGAGAAAAAAAAAACGGAGGAAGGACAGCCGAAGGAGGGAGATATGACGAGGGAGGTTGGTGGCTTACCTAGAGGCAGATGTGGCGCACGGCGGGCTGGGGGGTGATGGGACGACGGCAGGCGTCATGGGTGAGCAGGTTGAAGGCGCACGTGGACGAGAAACACTCTTCTATTTCTTGGTGCGGGAATAGAGCTTTCTGTGAGGTGGGGGGCGCTTGATTTCGCGTGGATGCGCAGCAGCTAAGGGTATTATGGTGCACTCCGTTGGACGCAGGTGAGCCGCAGCAGGTGGTACCGAGGGGTTGGGATGGCTGCAGGTGAGGTCTGTTTCGGTGATGGAGGTTGTGGTTGACGGCAAGGTCCCTTGCTAGCGTAGTGAAGTGGAGTTCTCGTTTGACCTTCTGTGAAGAGGATGATGAGCGGCACGTAAACTAGGGTTGAGGATGTTAAACACACTTATATATATAAGATATAAATAGTAAAGAGAAAAACCTAAAGGAAGGGGATGAAAAGGGCATGCATGAAAATGGCAAAAGGGCGCAAAACCATGCGACATGTTCTGGAAACACTTCCACGGGCCTGGGCTTGGTAGCGGGCTGGGTCTTACACAAGACTACAGCCATTAGCCAGCTGCATTTCCTTAACAATATTGAATTTTTTCATTTGCATGGCTTTGAAAAAATTTGCATTTGCCTCTCCTTTATCTATCCACTGTGCTTTAAACATTTGGGACAATTGAATCTCCTCCTGTTACATCCAAACAGCCAATTCTTCTTTTGCTACTAGCATATCAAGCTCATCCTCCTCTGAAAATTCCACCTGTAACCAAGACTCCAGATCTTCAATACGAGTTTCTAGTAATTTAATATGAGCATTTTTGCGCCCAAAGACCAGCTTGTTCCAGTTTTTAAGGATATTCTTCATTTTTTTTAACTTCGTAGCAAGACGCCATAAACTCGAACCATCCACCTCTTCTGCCCAAGTCGAAGCAACGCAGCTTCGGAAGTCCTGGTGCTCCACCCACATTTGTTGAAATTTAAAAGATTAAGGTCCATACTTAGTGACAACTAGTTCCATCTCTAAACCCATAGGGGTATGATCCGAAGTGGTTTTCGGCAAATATTTTTGGGAAGAATGAGAGAACAAATTCATACAATCCATATTTAGTAGACACCTATCTATCCGTGCCCAACTATGTGCACGTCTAGCATGTCCATTACACCAAGAAAACCTACTGCCAATATTTGGGATGTCAACCAACCCACAGGATTCAATAAATACATTAAAATCCTCCATCGCCGTGGCTTGTCGAGGCCTACCACCCTTTCTCTCACCATCACATCGGATGATATTAAAGTCACCCATCACATGTAACGCCCCGTCCCCGAGGGTTCGGAGAGTTAACTCATATAACCTGATAATCAACTCTAAAAAGGCTAGAGTACTTCCAAATTCAAGAATATATATTTTCACAAACCTCAAATCAAACGTAAATACTTCAATTAAATAAACCATATAAACTCATCTATCCAATTTTCAATCCAG
>QEOW01000482.1:771338-895683 GCA_003123825.1 Juglans hindsii
TGATTAAAATGAAAATAAATAATTAAACCCAACAACAAGTTAATTTAATTCGAGAAGAAATTTAAACACATAACAAATTAATTTAAAGAAAGCACTTCAAAAATAAATTTCACAAAATTAAAATCATAAAAATAAACCCACTAAAAATCCAACAATTTTAAAACAAGAGAATAAATTTTTAAATTAATAACAAATAATCTTTCAATTAAAAATACACTAAAATATGGGGTGTTACATCCTTCCCCCCTTAAAAAAAATTTCGTCCTCGAAATTTGAAAGGTCAAACATGACGTTAAAGCAGGATAGAAGATACAACCCAAAACACGCTAAACCTTCCATAGGCAATTCCATCATACTCGTACTAGTCCCCCAGTGGCACAACACGTCCAGTATTCCTAGGGTGGCTATGATATCCAAAATCTCATTTTCCTCAAGAGCCTTAAAACAACATCCAATGAATACCAAAGATTAATAGCTCTATTCGATAATCTATATTAACCCCAATTGACTCCTATGGTATAACTTCCAAATCTTCATTGTATTCTACCTTTGGTAACCTAATGGTCACTTCCAAAATTAATCATCAATAACATAATTGATACAACTGAGCGATTAGTCTCTAACTACAAGTATCGTCTCAAAATTTAAGTCACGACTAATTTCTCAAAATCAACACAAAATTTGAACTCCTAATTATAACCAAAATATCACGCTTCTGCTGCGCATTCTGATAATTCGCCACATGCATAAAATTTATGTCCTCATAAAAAAAACACCACCATCGAGTACAAGGTAGCTCCATACCTAATGACCAGAAAACTCTTATCACATTTTGATAGAAAAAAAGCTTGATCTCCCAAAACCATGAATTATTACACTTTTTCCCTCAAAATCACTAATAATGCCTTCTTGAATTTACACCAACTATCATCCTTAAATCTGATATAGATCTAATCCCAAAACCTGCCACTAAAACCTCGAACTAATAACAATTATTATCCAAACTGGACCAATACCTTCAATCCTCAAAGAAATAATCCCCTTGAAAATTCATATATCAATAACTCAACTTTGATCAACCCCATAATAATGGTCACATCCAAAATAAATCAAACTAGCACACCAAGCCTGCAGAATTAAAAAATTTAAATCTTATTTCAATTCAGTCCTTCAAATCTGTAATTTTAAAACCTTAAATTATACCGGAATCATTTTCCGAAATCTGTAAGATTGATGAACTTATATCCAATAATAACACAATCGACTCCCGAAGCTTTCAAAATCTAAAATATTAAAAGATAACAAATCATTTCCTAAAGTCTGCAAAACCTTAAACTTTTGGTGAAATTTCCATAAATCTATCCTTAAAGTTTGTTGAACTTACAATCTTCTATTCTAAAGCCTCGTGTCATACTTCCATAAAATCGAAAACCTCAAATATCTTACTCCCCGAATAGATCACCCAGACCATGCCGTTCCTTTCAAACCTTGATATTATAAAAGCACACCAAGTCGATAAAAGTTCAAGCCTACTCTGCTAAATATAACAATAGCGTTCTTAGTCGTACCATCTTCCTGCCATAACTTAATCCTTAACCTGTTTTTCAGCTTCGAACGAAACGAACAAAATAAAATAAACTTAATAAATAAAAATAACATAATTCCAATTCAAATAAAATAAAATCAAACAAAACCAAATAAATTCAATTTAAATAAAAAATAATAATTTACAATTAAACCTTTAAACTTTTCTGGTACTGCACACATGGTTTTACCCATTCTTAGCCATATCTTTAACCAGCACATATAGTCATTCCTATCACCTTATATTGTAAACCCAACATCGCTCTAAACTCCAATACATCTTTAGAATCCAAACCACAAAAATCTAAACCTTAAATCTTATAAAGATTATTTCCAAGTCATGTCCTACATTCTACAGAATAAACTTACCAGATCTAAATCTTCAAATCCCATCAAAATCAATCATAAGGTTTTTAGAATCTCGAACTTAATTATCCACATGATCATTCTTAAATTCCTCAAGTTCCTACACTAAAATCTTTACATCCTATGATCCCACAGAAATCTAAACCTCCAAGGTTTAAAGTATGCAGAATCCAAACCTGGCTCTGATACCAACTGTAACACCCCGTCCCCGAGGGTTCGGAGAGTTAACTCATACAACCTGATAATCAACTCTAAAAAGGCTAGAGTACTTCCAAATTCAAGAATATATATTTTCACAAACCTCAAATCAAACGTAAATACTTCAATTAAATAAACCATATAAACTCATCTATCCAATTTTCAATCCAGCAACTCAAATAAAATCAACTCTTTTTCATGTCTTAAATAGCAAACTAGAAATAATGAAACATTAACATAAGTCTCCATAAACCGTCTAAATCCATTGAAGCAAACTTAAGAAATATAAATAAGTTCCAACATCAACACTAATACCACGAGATACCCAACAACCATTCACTGCTAATCTTCTCCATAAACTCTAATACTGATCCTCAGCTGAACCATCAATGTCATCTGAAATATTATGGAGATAAGGGGGTGAGTTATCAACAACTCAGTAAGCAGAGAGCATATACTAGCATGTAAACATGAGCATTTATAAACCATATAAACTCATCTATCCAATTTTCAATCCAGCAACTCAAATAAAATCAACTCTTTTTCATGTCTTAAATAGCAAACTAGAAATAATGAAACATTAACATAAGTCTCCATAAACCGTCTAAATCCATTGAAGCAAACTTAAGAAATATAAATAAGTTCCAACATCAACACTAATACCACGAGATACCCAACAACCATTCACTGCTAATCTTCTCCATAAACTCTAATACTGATCCTCAGCTGAACCATCAATGTCATCTGAAATATTATGGAGATAAGGGGGTGAGTTATCAACAACTCAGTAAGCAGAGAGTATATACTAGCATGTAAACATGAGCATTTATAACATTAGATAAGCCGAACAAAACATTTACTTTCAGAATGCAGAAATAAAACTTGTACAAAAACATTAGAGCGAAATTTTCAGAAAAATATACTTGTTCCAAAAAGAGAATCCGTTAGTATTTCTAAACCGAAACATTATAATCTTATCATCGTTTAATATCACATCGGGACAATACCATGTTTAACCCCCGTGGTAGGGTTATAAACCACCATTATACCCGTGGCAGGGCCTTAACAGAAACAGAACGGATTTCATCGAAAATCCGGTTACAAACATATACAGAATCAGAACTTCATGCCAAGATTTTCAGATGACACATCATATCAAAACAAAACACTGAAAAGCTTCAGATCATTTCACATGTTCGGGATAAATATAAACAAAATATTCTCATTTGTTCATAACAAAACTTTTAGAATTCCTTATTCGCTCTTTTACATAGTTCAGAAACAAAGTGCACAAAACTAGCTCATGTCTACACCAGTCATGACAGAAAACACTTTCTCTTATATTGAATTTATGCATATGCAGAATAAACATCTGAGGTTGTTTTCAGATCATTTCTTTTCAAAAACAAACATATTTATTTCCAAATTCAACCTCACTTTATTTATTTTATGCAAAAACTAGTATATGAACCCCGCTTACATGGACTTCTTAGCTTTTCAGAATTTTCCTAAAAAATGTCGAGTCGACTATAAATCGTCACCTATAAAAATAATCACACAATTTCCGTAAGTTTTCAATCAATCACGAATTTCCATATTTAAGGCTAAGCTTCTAAAATAATCTATCTTAATTTCTCAAAACTTAAAACCCTCATAATCCCAAAATATATCACCACTTCCTAAAAAAAAATCACCAATATCCACCATGACCAACGTCAAACTCAAAACACCAATATTTAAATCCGAAACAGCCAACAAATTTCATAGCATAAACCAATCACACAAACAACTCCATCATCCAATCCAACCTACCCCCTTACTCCTCGGACTCAGTCCGGCACAAACAACAAATTCACAGTAAATATAAATTAGCGCAAAAATACATTTAAATCTCAAAAGTTCTTCGAGAAAAAATACTTACAATGCTATAATATAATTTTTGAAAGATCACGGAGGTGCTAGGAGCGGCAACGCAGCAACAAAACAGTGCCAAATGCACTGTGGCCGTGGGTCTCAAAAATCCACTTTTGAACGGGTGCAAACGAAGACCCGAGATTGATAGGGTAGGGCTTAGGGATGTCGGTGAAGCTAATGGTGGTGGTGGTTGGCCGTGGGTGGCGGCGCAATAGGCGGTAGAAGACCAAAATACCCAAATCGAAAATGTTGATGAATGTGCTTCACCGGTGACGGATCGGAGGTGGGGTTGGGTCCAATGGGTTGGCAAGAGGTCGAGGATGATGTGGTGAGAAGATGGTGGCCGGAGGTGGTGCGACGGCGGCGCAGCGGCGCAAGGAGTGCCGCGGCTTGGTGTGGTGCGTGGGGGCTAACGGCGCGAGGAGGGCTGAAATTGGACGGGTGAAGTCGCCGGCCGGTGGGGAGCACGATGGGGTGGGCGGTGTCGCGCACGGCGGCGCGACGGCGGCGAGCTAGGTGAGGAACGGTTGCACGGCGAGAGAGAGAGAGAGAGAGAGAGAGAGAGACGTCCGCGCGGGAAGGGAAACCAGGGGAGAAAAAGAAAAGAAAGAAAAAAAAAAGAAGAAAAGAAAAAGAAAAGGAAAAGAAAAATAGAGGGAAAAGAAATGAGGTCCAATCCTCACATCTTGGGTCACAAAAAAATGATTCAACGGAAACGGTTTTAAAACAACAAGTGAAATAAAATAATTCAAACGCAGTGATTAAAATGAAAATAAATAATTAAACCCAACAACAAGTTAATTTAATTCGAGAAGAAATTTAAACACATAACAAATTAATTTAAAGAAAGCACTTCAAAAATAAATTTCACAAAATTAAAATCATAAAAATAAACCCACTAAAAATCCAACAATTTTAAAACAAGAGAATAAATTTTTAAATTAATAACAAATAATCTTTCAATTAAAAATACACTAAAATATGGGGTGTTACATCACAACCCAGGGGGTATCCACCACATCCACTGTATGAAGCTCCTCCCAAAGTGAACTATGTTGTAACGCCCTGGTCCCGGATGGGTTGGAGAGTTACCTCTTAACACTTAAAATCATATCTGACTGTACAAATATAAACTCAAATTCCTCAATTACTCATAGACCTCATTGCTTTAAACCATTTACTCCCAAAATAAAGAACTAAGAATACGACGAAGTCTCAAAAAACATGCCAACTTCCCAAAGTACTAAGCCAATAGAGCAAAACGAAACTATTCAATAAAAATTCTTCAATAATAAGCACCCTCTTTGTATTTAATATACTATGCTCACAAAGCCTTACCAGGCTTCTTATTCTTGAACCTCTATTGATGTATCCAAAATACCTGAAAAATGTTATGGAGATAAGGGGTGAGTTATCAACAACTCAGTAAGCAGAGAACATATACTAGCGTGCAAACATGAGCATTTACAAAATACAGTATGCAACACAAAATATTTTCCAAAGTTATCATGCAGAACAAAACATGTTTTCAAAAATAACAGAGCGATGGTTTTAAGACCAGTAAAACCCAGAGTACTTTGGCATGACATAACCTGAGCATCATTGTCACATCAAAACAGAGCATCTTACAGAGCAAAGACCATGTTTCACCCCCGTGGTAGGGTTGTGCTATCCCTGGTGGCAAAACCGGGCAGAGACAGAGGTGAAATTTTTCCCTTATTCTTCTCAGAGCCTCGAGTGTGCACACAGGAAAGACCACAATAAAACCATTTTGTTTCCAAAGTGGGTGCACTCAGAGACAGAGAAGTTGGTACAACCCAAACAGAGCAGAGAAGAGCATAACAGAGCAAAGCAGAGCAGAGACAGAGTCAGATACAAAATCAGTACACCATGCCAAAGGTTTTCAGATGCCATATCAAAATAAAACAGAGTACCAAAACATAATCAGATCATTCTCACATACTGAAAACAAAAGTCAGAACATCTTTCTAAATCAATGCACAATTTTTCAGATTCTCAATATCGCTCTTTTTCAGATTTCAGAGACAACATGACAAAATTTAGCTCATGTCTACACAATGCATGTCAGAAAATATTCTTTTTTTTTTCATACAGATTTCATGAGTAATGTAAATAAGCGATCGAGGTTGGTTTTTTCCAAGTTCTCATTTCATCACAAAAATATGCAAAGTTTTCAGAAAGTCAACCTCAATCTCAATAATTCGTATAAGGTCATAGGAACCCCGCTTACCTGGACTTCTTAGTTTTTCGAAAATTTTCTCAACAATGCCGAACTAAAATTAATTGTCACCTATAAGATAATCATGTAAATTTTCATAAATTTCCAATCTATCTCGTATTTTGATATTTAAACCTAAACTTCTAAAATAACCTATTTTAGTTCCTCAAAACCTAAAATTCTCATAACCTCCAAATATATCATCACTTTCTAAGATCATCAATGTCCATCCAATAACTTGGGCTAAAACATAAAAAAAAAATCTAACTTATTTACAACTGTAATCAAACTATAAATTTAATACTAGATCATACAACTATACCAAAATATTTTAAATTAAACAACAACTATTATTTAATGAACTAGATCATATCTAAGTGTAGAAATAAATTTACACCATTATCGATTACTCTTAAAAATAAATCTCTATTTAAAAAAAACATGTTAACATTACTTAAAATTTTTCTGTAAACATAAATAGAATCGAGTCTGTTAGTACATATTAAAAGTTTTTAAAACATACTAACACAGCTTACGTGAAGGGTAAATAATGTAATTAAAATACTTGGTTTTCATTTTAACCTAAAGGCATGCATCACATCCTACGCGCGTAAACCATCCTATTAACATTGTAAATAAAACATAGACTAGTAATCAGACGGAGGCTCACCGAAAGAGAAGGGAAACGTGCGGAGGAGCAATAGCTGGGCGATGGATGACAGTGGTCACGGCGGCGGGGCATTGAGAGAGAGAGATGAGTGAGAGAAACTCACGGTGAGAGAGTGAGGGAGAGACCGAGAGAAAAGAGAAAAATAAAAAAAAAAAACGGCGTGAGCTTACCGGGGCCTGAGGCGGCGTGCGGCAGACCAAAGGCTAAGCGGAGGTCGACAGTGGTGAGATCGATGGCTGGGCAGTGATGTTGCTTGAGGCTGAGGCAACCGGCGTGGAGGAGTTGCTGTATGGATTGCTCTGTTTTTGGTGGTGAAAAAACAGAGGTTCACCGTGTGACTGCAGGTGACGTGGTGACTTCCTTGTATGGTGGTTACAAGGCTGGATACAGTGGCTAGCCAGCGGTCGTCGGTGGTGAGCTCGGGGGTTGGGCACCGTGTGGTGGCTTCGAACGAAAGAGCACTGGGCTGATGTTGCTCTGTTTTCGGGGCTAAAACAAGGGTCTATGTGCGATGGGTGTGGGGATGCCGTGGGTATGGAGAAAAGGTGGCTGGTCACGGCGGTGGGTTCACGGTGCCGTGGCTGGTGGCCCCTAACGTAACAGGTCCTGCTCGGTTTTAAGCTGCAAAAACAGGAGTGTTTGTGAACATGTCATGATGGCTCGCGGTGGTTGCTTCCTGGATGCACACTTGGGCTGCGACGTGGTTGTACTCGGGTTGGGCAGGGTGGTTGCTTCGTGGACGAGGACTAGAGGCCGTTGATGTGTCGAGAAGGGTGGTAACCTAGTCTAGGGTTGCAGGTGGTCGAAGTAAGAATGAGGCTTTGCGTGAACTGCTAGTGAAGTGAAAAACTTATGAATAAATATTGATGCCGTTAACCCTAGCGGAATAGACGAGCATGCAAAGGAAACGGACGTGCACGTCGTGGGTTCTGGTGCAAGATCTTACGGGCTTGAGCTGTTTGGCCATTTCAAAAAAAAAAAAAAAAAAAAAAAAAAAAATCAAGGCTCAAGTCTGGAAAAAAAAATAAGTGGGCTTTTCCTTACGTCTAATCCAAAAAAAAAACATAAAAACACAGGTTTGGTGCTAATCTCGGGTGTTACAATGTTCTAACGCAGTGCATTTGGCATAAATAAAAGAGACCACCAATCTTTTGTTATGTTCTAGGACTTCCACTGTTATTTGCTGATTACTGGATGTCAAAACATTCACATGCAAACCTTCCTTCCAGAATAGCCATAGCTTTCCTCCTTTTCCTTGATTCGATGTACAGTCTATCATCTTTAGTCTACTCAACAGCCCATACATTTTATTATCAGAAGTAAACGGTTCGGCCATAGCAACCATTTGGGGCTTATTTTCTTGTACTAACTTTTTTAACCTTTTCTTTGAGGTCCCCACCCCTTTGATATTCCAAAACAAAATACTATTCATCTTAAACCAATCGGGAGGGCTTGCTAGGAACCCGCATAGACCTTCCCACTTTTACAACTTTTTTTCCTTTGTTATTCTTATCCATAGCATCAGAATCAGAAAGCACCTCCTTGTCTTTAGCAAAGTTGTCTCCAGATATAAGCAGTTCATTCTCTGAGTGCGTACACTCTGCATTGGAATCAAAATCTGTTAAAGATAAAGAATGAAGGGAAACAAAAGAAGGATTGGAGAGAAAAATATTGTTCTCATTCTACTTTGAATCTGTGTACATCCTCCGTATATATATCCTTCGAGCAACACCAACTTAACCAATTCTACAATATTCTAGAATAGAAAGCTATCTGTACAAAGAGACAAAAAGAAACGATCCTAACAAACTATGCTGAGCTGGAGGAATATTCTTCTGTTTTATCAGAGTGCGTGTGGAGCAGCTTTTCATTGGTGGAGGCTTGATTCCTTCTTTGTTGAGACTCCCCCTCAAGATGGGCATATATGTTCAGAATGCCCATCTTGGATAATAAAAATTGAAATTGTGCTGTGGACAAAGCCTTTGTAAATATATCTGCCAACTGAAACTTAGAGCTAACATGAACTGGAACAATCACACCAGCAGCTACCCTTTCTCGAATAAAATGGCAATCTATCTCTATGTGCTTTGTTCTTTCGTGAAAGATGGGATTCTTGGTAAGATGAATAGCAGCTTGATTGTCACAATATAGCAGTGCTGGCTGTTTGTGCTGTATGTTGAAGTCCTTCAAAAGTGTAATTAACCAAACAACTTCACAACAAGTGTAAGCAAGTGCTCGATACTCTGCCTCAGCAGAAGATCGAGATATTGTTGCTTGTTTCTTGGATTTCCAACTCACTAAAGAGTCCCCAAGAAAGACACAAAAACCAGTGACTGACCTTCGAGTTTCTGGGCATGCTGCCCAATCCGAATCACTGTATGCTTTGAGATGTAAAGAGGAACTAGCTGAGAAGAAGAGACCTTGACCAATTGATCCTTTTAGATATCTCAGAATTCGGTGAGCATGGTGCAAATGAATCTGAGCTGGTTTGTCCATGAATTGGCTGAGAACACTCACGGCATAAGTGATATCTGGTCTACTAATTGTTAAGTAGATGAGCCTACCAATCAGCCTTCGATAGCTTGTAACATCTGTCAACATATCAGTGGAAGAGTGTGCAAGTTTATGATTTGATTCAATTGGAGTACAAGCTGGTTTACAACCAAGTAATCCAGCATCTTCTAAGATTTCCAATGTATATTTTCTCTGACACATGTGGATCCCAGCTGCTGTTCTTGCAACTTCTATCCCCAAGAAAAATTTCAAGATCCCGAGATCCTTAATCTTGAACTGACTGTGCAGAAATTCTTTGACACTTTTTATGGTGACTAAATTGTTACTTCCCACAATTATGTCATCAACATAAACTAAAAGAGCTGTGAAACCATGTTGATCATTCTTAGTGAATAGTGAGTAATCAGATTTTGATTGGTAAAAACCAATCGAGAGCAAAGCAGCAGTGAACTTTGAGTTCCACTGCCTAGAGGCTTGCTTCAAACCGTAGAGTGACTTATGTAACTTGCAGACCAGCTTTCCTTGTTGTTGAGACTCCCCCTGAGCCACATAACCCGGTGGCAAATCCATATATATTTCTTCATCAAGATCCCCATTCAAAAAAGCATTGTGTACATCAAGTTGGGCCAAGTGCCAGTTATTGACAGCTGCCAGTGCAAGGAAGAGTCTAACTGTGGTCAGTTTTGCCACTGGACTGAATGTCTCTTGATAGTCAAAACCCTCTCTTTGAGTGTACCCCTTTGCTACCAATCTAGCTTTATGCTTGTCAATGGTCCGATCAGATTTTAACTTTACCTTATATACATATTTACAGCCAACTGGTTTCTTTCCGAGAGGTAAAGTAGTGATGGACCAAGTGTTATTGGCTTCAAGGGCATCAATTTCAGACCTCATGGCAGCTTTCCAATGATCAGAGGCCACAGCCTCTTCATATGACTTAGGTTCATGGGTTAGTGAAAGGGACAATGCATATGCTCGATGAGATGATGATAAATGATCATATGTGATGTGATTGGTAAGAGGATATGGAGTGGAAAAATTGGATGATGTATGGATAGGGGCTTGAGAAACAAGGTGACAATGATAATCTTGTAAATGGGATGGAGTATTCCTCAGTCGACTTGATCTCCTTGGAACAATGGCTGAATTTTGCTCTACAGCAGGAGCAGATGTGGGAGAATTAGATTCTGATGCTGTGAGGTTTGAATCAATTAAATGAGGATTAGAAGGAAGATGAGAGGGAGCTGGAGACTGTACAGACTGATCTGAAAAATTGGTAGAGGAATCAATTGTGATTTGTTGAGAATGAAAGTCTGAAAATGCAGGTGGAACAACAAAATCAAATTGAGAGGAAGATTGAATAGAATTTGAAGAAAGGAAAGGAAAGGTGGACTCAATAAAGGTAATGTCTCGTGAAATGAATGTGGTATGGTTATCTAAATTATAGACTTTATACCCTTTGACATCAGCGGGGTAACCTATAAAAATGCACCTCATAGCTCTTGGGTCAAATTTGGTTCTGTTATGTTTAAGTGTTGACACAAAGCAAAGGCACCCAAAGACTCTCAAATGGGTATAAGAAGGTGGTGAGGAAAAAAAAATCTCATAGGGAGATTTGTTGTTTAAGAGAGGAGTGGGAGTTCTATTTATGAGATATGTTGCTGTCAAGATGGCGTCTCCCCAAAACTTTGTTGGAAGAGAAGCTTGAAAAAGAAGTGCTCGGGCAACGTTAAGAAGATGTTGATGTTTTCTCTCCACAACTCCATTTTGTTGTGGAGTGTAAACACAAGATTTTTGATGTTGAATGCCATGAGAATTATAAAAAATAGGCATGTGAAACTCCATTCCATTATCTGTCCTTATTTTCTTTATTTTGGAATTGAATTGAGTTTGGGCCATGAGAATGAAATTCTGTAGAAGTTGTTTAGTTTCAGATTTGAATTTCATTAGAAACACCCAAGTTACTCGACTATGATCATCGACAATGGTGAGAAAATAGTGATGGCCTTGTAGAGATGATTGAGAGTAAGGTCCCCAAATGTCGCAATGGATTAAATCAAAATTGGAAAAAGTGCAGGAACTGCTTGATTGAAAAGAAGTTCGTTTCTGTTTTGCTAAGTGACAAACATTACAATCTGAAGAAGCATTACATTTGGCATCAAAAGAAATAGACTGAATTGCTCTAAGTTTCTGATCAGATAAATGTCCTAGTCTAAGATGCCAAAGGTTGAAGTCTTGTTGTGTCACAGCACTGCAGAAGCGAGGATTGGAGGAAAGAGGAAAAGCTTTCAAGTTGTTGGAAGTTGTTTGATTGACAGCTTTGTTTTGGAAGGTGCTGGGAAGAAGGAAATAAAGGCCACATTGGATCTTAGCAAGCCCAATCGTCGTCCATGAAGATAGGACCTGTATGAAACAAAATTGACCCGAGAAAACAAGGCATAGAGAGGAATCATGAGTGAGCTTGCCAACTGAAAGAAGGTTAAAGGAAAAAGAAGGCACGCAAAGGACACCAGTGAGTATAATGTTGTTTGAGAGGTGCACGGTGCCAATGTGAGTTGCTTCAACATGAGATCCATTTGGTAATTTGACAAATGTCTTGGTGGAGCAAGTGATAGAGCTAAAGAATGAGGTGGAGCAGACCATATGATCTGTAGCACCAGTATCGACAATCCAAGGTACATTGGCAATACTAGGAAAAGATTTATGCATAACAGATAAGCAATTGTGTTGATGAGTATCAAAAACAGATGCACTATGATCAATAGAAATGTGAGTGGGAAAGGGAATTATACCAGCCATGTTGGAGTATGCAACAGGGGAAGGATTATTTTCAGTGGACAATTGTTGAGGCTGAGTAGTGGTCTGAACAGAACCTGAGTCATTAGAAGTGAGCTGTGACATCTGTCCATTGATTAGAGCCATGAGTTTCTGAATCTGATTCTGGGATAAGTTCAACTGAGGATTCTCTTGTATTCCCTTTTCTTGATTTTGAGAGGAAACCTGGTTTGCTGAATGTGGAGAAGAAAAATTCCCACTACCATGGTTCGACTTAGCTCTAGTGAACTTAAAATTTGGTGGGAATCCTATAAGCCTATAGCATTTCTCCTTAGTATGTCCAAGCTTTCCACAATGAAAACAGCTAAGATCAGATTTCTCTTTTCTTTTTGCTTGATTACTATAGACTGCTAGTGCTGAAGCCTCAGGAGAAGACACTGTCAAATTTCTGGTCTGTCTTTGTCTTTCCTCCTGTAAAACTAGGGAAAAGGTCTTGTCTAGAGAAGGCATAGGACTCATCAAAATTATCTGGCCTCTAATGTGCTCATATGAATCATTTAATCCCATAAGAAACTTAAACACATAATCTGTCTCTTGAACATCACCGACTGATTTAAGGGCTTGACATGTACATAAACCACATGAACAACACGGGACAGGCCTATAGTTATGCATTTCTTCCCAAATCCCATTAAGTTGAGTAAAATACTCACTTACATTTTGGTTCCCTTGCAAAGTAGAGCTGAGTTGTTGCTGGAGTTGATAGATACGCACGTTATCAGGCTGAGCGAAGCGGGTTTTCAGCTTTTCCCATACTTCCTTTGCTGAGTTGATGTAGAGCACGTTTGATGCTATCTCCTTCGAAATCGAGTTGAGTAACCAAGATAAAATAAGGTTGTTGCAACGCAACCAGGGAATATACAAGGCGTCGGTCAGATTTGGTGTAGGTATACTTCCATCAAGAAAACCCAGCTTGTTTTTTATAGAGATGGCCAAGGTAAATGATCGATTCCATGAGAGATAATTTTGGCCAGAAAGAGGTGGAACAATCACCACAGTGTTGGCATTGTCACTGTAATGTAAATAGAAATGACTCTTTGGATCTTCAGAAGGTGAGACGTTGTTGGATTTCGTCATTGTGAAGAAATGAAATGAGAGCTATAATGCAGTGAAGCTGTATGAAGAAATGGCTGAAAGGAAAATGAAGGACCTCAGGTTTCAGAACCTGTGGTCTCTGATACCATGTTAAAGATAAAGAATGAAGGGAAACAAAAGAAGGATTGGAGAGAAAAATATTGTTCTCATTCTACTTTGAATCTGTGTACATCCTCTGTATATATATCCTTCGAGCAACACCAACTTAACCAATTCTACAATATTCTAGAATAGAAAGCTATCTGTACAAAGAGACAAAAAGAAACGATCCTAACAAACTATGCTGAGCTGGAGGAATATTCTTCTGTTTTATCAGAGTGCGTGTGGAGCAGCTTTTCATTGGTGGAGGCTTGATTCCTTCTTTGTTGAGAAAATCATCGGACCCTTCTTCTACTTCTTTGACCAAAACCATCTCCTGATTCAAACCAATACCACGTGAGAAACCATCCGTTCTGCCCATCCCTCCAGCCGAAACAGATTCAGGATCTCCCAGTTCTCGAATCTCTCCATTTTGCACCACGGCACACACGTCAACAACAAACAAAGTGTCATCTACAGCTAGAGAAAAGCCTGATATACCAGGTTGCACCCCTGGTACACCAAGCTCTACCTCAGGCTCCTTCTCCTTTTCCATCGGCCCAGTCTCCCCCTTTAAGATAGTCTCCTCAGGCAGAATGGTTACTGCGGGGACGTTACCAACAATTTCCTCATGAGCCGGTGTCAAAATCTCCCTTTCACGAATTTGAGCCTCCTCAATTCACACTGCATTCAAATTTTCCTTCCCATTATCCGTACCATCAATGTCCTGTGTTTTCTTAACCCAAACTTTTTCCACTTTCGCATTCTCCTTCCTCTTTCCATCCATCACCGCCTTCTTACCATCTGCCCACTTACAGGTTTTAGCGTTATGCCCTTGCATTTGACAATTACCACAAAAAGTGTAGTGGTCTGGACGAACCAGGAAGGCAATCGTGGTGAAGACATTAGCAAGGAAGAGGCTGTTAGTTAATTCTGTTATTAGCTTACTTCAATTGTCGTTTACCTTGTAATAGAGTTAGTAAGTGCTACGGGTCGTTTAGTTTATAAGGGAATAAGTGAAACGCACGTTTTGATGGAAGCATAGAATGGTGTCGTTTGATATTACTGTAACTATAAAAACAGATTGAATGAAAGAGAAATACACGAAGTATATTCATGAAGTTGATTTCTCCTTAATCTTTCCTTCCTTTCTCTCTCTGTTTCTCGCTCTCTTCTTCTTGTTTCTTACGTGAACCTATCCATCTTCTTACTCTTTCTTTCTCCAAGAACTTGGGTCCATTACAAAATGTCGGCAAATTCTCATAAAAAACCACTTGGTAAATACTGGATGGAATATTAGGGTTGCCAATCCAAAAAGCCTTCAAAGGATCCTGGGCTGCATCCTTCTCCACACAAATTCTAGCCCCATCAATTTTTGTAGCGTAGCGAGTAGAATTATCTCTACGAATAAAGGTCCCTAATGGCGCCGCAATATTCCACAAGAAAGACTCGTGATAAAAATTCGGTAGTAAACCTGGTAGAGTCAACCACACTGGAACAATCGACGCTTCTACGTCTTCTCTGAAATCTGGAGTCCAGTGGAATACACGATAGAAAATACCATCAATATCACGCACTTCTCTGGACAACGCCTTGCTGAAATCTTCTTCATTAGATAAACGAACAAAGATGTTGCGATATCTTTGCATAGCAGAAACAACAGGTTGAGATGTTAGACCCCATCTGCTACGAATAAACGATCTAATCACATCCAAAGATGGCAGGCCGCCGATTCCTCTATCTCCTCCTTTGAGAAAAGAACACAAACCTCTCCATCAACCAGTTTAAGCGTGAGAAAAGGAACAACAACCTCAGGAAGAGGTTGAATAATAATATAATATTTTATTCTATTATATAAATAGAATAATAATAGTTTAGTATATATAAATATCATAGTATTACTATCATACATAATCAAGTATAAAAATAGATTAGACACTAGTATTGAAATAAGTCTTGTATAAAAAGTTAATAACACAATACTAATTTACTAGAGTATAATAACATATAATTAGACACCAGAAAGTCTAGTATATAATTAAGTTAGAAATAAAATTTTTTATTTTTTTGATAAAAGACTGATCTCATTACTTTCAAAGTAACAAAGAGAGAATACATGGAGGAACAACCTCCAGTTGAATGATCTCCTCAGTGAGGAGTAGGGGTGGGTTCGGTCCGGTTTGTAACCGGTCTAGTGCGGTACGGTTCTTAAAAATGAAAATCGGTACAGTACCAGACTGATATATATTTTAAATTTTTAATATTATATATAATTTTTATATTATTATTATATATATTATATGTTACATTTCTAATTAATATAACATGAAATTCTAATTTTATTATTCAATTCTATTAATCTTCTAACAATAAATTAATATACTAGTATAATTAGATACTAATTATACTATTTTAATCTTATTATTCAAGTTTATTAATCTCACTAATAAGTTAGATACTACTTATATTGTACTACTATAATTGAACATTAAAGAATTAGAAATTGTTAATAATAAATACTAAATTCTCACAATTAAGTTTTGTATTAAAAAAATTATAATATTAAACATATATAGTGTCACACATGTAAATGGTAAATCGGAAAATCGGACCGGACCAAACTGAAACCGAAAAAATCGAAAGTTTTGGTTTTGGTAATGAATCAGTCCATATCGATTCTTAAATTTTTAAAACCAGTATATACCGGTTCGTTTCTAAAATTTCTCCAAAACTGAACCAAACCGGACCGGTTACACCCCCTAGTGAGGAGTAGAGCATTTTTAGCTAATACATGAGCTACATTGCTTGAACTCCTAGGAACATGCATAATTGACCAGTGAGGCACCTTTCCTAGTAGCTGTTTTACATCTCTGTTCAGCAACCAAGCTGAAGTCCCCTTCTCCTGATTGCTTTTAACTGTATTGACCATTGATAAAGCATCCCCTTCAAATTGCACCTTTCCAGCCCCAGTTTGATACACGACATTGTAGCTTTAAGGATAGAAAGTGTTTCACCCAACTGAGGATTTGGAAAAAACTCACGAGCTGATCTTGGTGTAGCAATTACTATGCCTTCCCAGTTTCTGACTATAACTTCTATTCCAACCTTGCAATGGATTTTGCCGATGGCAACATCCCAATTAATCTTGTACGTATCATTTGGAGGGGTTGTCCACTGGTGAGCAATGCTAAGATCATTCCTTGGTAGACCTTTGACCAACTGATGAGAGGATTTGAATTCTGCAGGTGCCTGGTGAGCTTGTGAGGCCAAAGTGAGGGGAAGTATAAAAATCTCTTCAAAGACATAGTTATTCCTTCTCTTCCACAGATGGTGGGCTATAATTGCAATTTCTTCTAAATCCTCAATTTGCAAGGATGTAGAAAGTTTCCTCAAGAGTTCCAAGAAGGATATTTCCTCAACAGAGCATTTTTGTAGTCTTCTTGAGCATAAGCCCCATACATCTTGAGCTGACCTGAATTCCATAGGATATGAGCAATAGATTCTGGCTCAACACAACAAATAGGGCAGTTAGGAAACTCCACTACTTTTCGTTTAAATAAGTTTAGTTTGGAGGGAAGAGCCTCATTACTAGCTCTCCAGAGGAATATTTTAATAGCATCGGGGACCTTAAGCTTCCATACTTTTGACCAGAAGTCATCTGGGGCAATAATGCTCGAGGATTGTCCCTTAGTGCTTTACATAAGTTCCACTTGAAGGTGATAGGTGCTTCTAACTGATAATTTGCCATCAGCAGTGTATCTCCATGCCAACTTATCTGAATTCTTGATTCGATTAAGAGGTAGTCTACTAATGAGCTCACAGTCAGACTCAGAGAAAAGTTCACTTAATAAAGGGATGTTCCAATGCTGTGAATCAATGTCAATCAGTTCTCTAACAAGAGCATCTTCTTCCAATATCCTCACTGGAGTTTGGATTCTGAATGAGGATGGCTTAGGAATCCATTTGTGTTTCCAGATCTTGACTATTTCACCATTGCCTATCTTCCAGAGCAAGCCTTCCTTTAGTAGTTGCTTTGCTGTCAAGATACTTTTCCACAGAAAGGATCCATTATAACTAACTTTGCACTGAGATAATCAGAGTGAGGGAAATATTTGGCCTTCAGAACCCTTGCTGCCAAGGATTGTGGGTGCTGAATTAATCTCCATCTCGGCTTAGCTAGTAAAGCCAGATTGAAATTTTTAAAATCCCTAAAGCCCAGCCCACCTGCATTCTTAGCTTTCCCCAATTGCTGCCACTTAAGCCAATGAATCTTTGATCTGTCATCTCTAAGTCTCCACCAGAATTCCTGCATTACCTTATTGATCTTCTTCACCAATGCCTTTGGAACTTTAAACAATCCCAGGCTATAAGTGGGAATTGCTTGGATGACAGACTTGAGTAGGATTTCTTTTCCTGCTTGTGACAGGAATTTCATTTTCCAGTTGCTCACCTTGCCCCTAATCTTATCCAGAATGGAATTAAAAGCCTTTGGCTTATGTCTACCGACATAAGAGGGTAACCCCAAGTAGTTCTCATACGACTTTGAAGCCTTCACACCTGTAGTACCCAAGATTATGTCCTTCACTTCTGGTCTGGTGTTGTTGCTGAAGAAAATAGAAGTTTTATCCCTATTCAGTCTCTGACCTATGGTCTGTTCATAAATACTAATGTATAATAATATGCAATTAGACATTATAGTATAAGGATTGTATAGAAATAAATTAGATATTAGTATATAAATAACTAATAAGTCTAGTATAATAAGTTTAATAACACATAATATTAATTTACTAAAATATAATAACATGTAATTAGACAGTAGAAATAAGTCTAGTGTAGAAATAAGTTATAAATAAGTTAGACACTAGTTTAATATGGTAACACATAATTAGATACTATAAATAATATGTAATACTATAGTATGATAACATGTACTTAGACATTATAGTATAAGTCTAATATAAAAATAAGTTAGATATTAGTATAGAAGTAAATAAGTAGTGAATGATTTAGTTTTAGTTTTTATTTTTTAAAAAAACTGAAATTTGAAAGCGCACAATTTTTTTTTTTAAAATGTACTAAATATGAAGCTAAAAAAAAGTCAAAATCCGACTCCACTTTGATAAGTCAGAGTCAAAGTCGGATTTAGGGAAATCTGACAGCGACTATGTTGGTGCTCACCCATAATTGTTGCTCAGTGGATCATTCTTTGATACTAGATTGTTACAATTAATCCAGGCAACAAACCAACAATGTAATAGAAAAATTGCAAAAGAAAATGGATAAGATCACTTTGAGGGTTAGTGCCTCCAGGGATTGCAAGAGAAAAGAGAGAAAGAGAGAAGAATGGAATTGTATTTTGAGCAAATTCTTGTCTGACAAATCTGTACTCTATGATGGAAAGAAGGAAAATGCTTGAGCCACCAAGAGGTGGTCTCGAGACATTTTACCCATTTTCTTTTTCTTTTTATTTAGTGATTAAAGAAGTGAGTTTAATAATTTTGTGATTTTTTTAAAAATATTTAAGGATATAAAAAAAATGTATGAAAACAATATAAGTCGTGAATAACAATATGCTATAAGTCGTGAATAACAATATTTTCCAAAAAAATATTTAAGGAAAATGCTATAAGTCGTGAATAACAATATGCAAGGTAAGTGTAATATATAAGCTAATTATGTCTAAGAGCTGGTAGGCCAAGTCGATCCATTGCTAAGATTTCGATAACTTTTTTGGAAACTGCGTAGGGGAATCATTTCCAGCCACCCCAACGATAGCTAGCCAAACCATGAGCTGGCAAAGGAGTTACCTTCCTATATACATGGGTGGTTTCAAAAGAGAAAAAAACTATAAAAGATTCAAAATCTCATTCCAAAATTTAAAATGCTGCCCAGGTGGTTGAGAGTTAGATTCTACACCAAATTTACTATGCTCAGCTGGAAGCATAAAAGCAAACCATCTAACTAAGAAGGCAAACATGAGAGATCCAATAGAAGTTTTGAGGACACCAACAGAAGCTGCAAAACCAGGATTACCTTTGGAACCCACATCTATATTAAGTTCTAGTCTGCCCAAAGGAAAGGAGAACCATCTAACTAAGGTGGGCTTTAAGATGATCATAACCTACAAGATCAGAGGGATACGTAGCTGGGACAAGCTAAAAAAATGTCTAGAAGTGGGTCTCAAAGGTTTGAACAAATAATTCAAGTCTTGCTACAATTTGATGACCCTAGCAATAATGAAGTCCGCAGACTATATTATTCCTTCAAATTTGGAATATTTGCGTGCTAGCCAGAGCTCCTGTAGAATAAGAGAGGGGACTAAAGCAATTATTAGATGGAACTAACTGGATCCAAATAAACATTGACTTCAAATAGATGCTTTGTCTCTACAACAAGATGTCACAGCTGAAAAACCAAGAATTCTTGAGAAGGATCCCCATACACCAGATGCCAAGTCACAACGGAAAAAATGTGTTCTACAAAACTACTGCACTTGGATGCCAAGGAGATACCGCATTTCATAATGTTGACATCAAGGGGAATAGGCCTATTATGTTACAGTTTCCATATGAAGACACTGATTTTGAGAGGAAGAGTAGGATTCCATAAAAATCTTTGCCATGGGGAAGATAGGATGATCGGATCTAAGGAGCCGATCCCATGTTGAGTTGGTGGAAAAGTTGCCATCATAAGTATGCTTGCACACTCCTGATTTAACACCATCCTTCAGTATAACATTATATTTTGTAATAGGCTGCATTGGGTTTTGAATTCCAATAGCTGCAAGCATAGGTAGCAATCAACCTATTAAGGAACACGCTTCTTGTAAAAATAGTACGTCCATGACTAGGGAGAGAGCTCTCACCTGAGTGAGAAAGGATCATCAACTCTATCAAAAGCTTTGCCTATATCCACCTTCAAAATTATTTCCCTTCCCCTAGTTTTGTTGTTCATATTATCTGCCAATTCTTGGGCCAAAGTAATACTATCGGAGATATGTCTGCCATTTACAAAAGCTCGATCCCTATTATGGGGATATAATTTTTTGCATTATTGTGAATAATCTGCTAGTCAACATCTTTAAAAGATTTTATAAGACATTGGATAAAGGTTGATTGGCCTAAGGTCAGAGAGTATACTTGGAGAATCCAACTTTGGAACCAAAGTAATAAATGAATGAGAGCAAGAATGAGCCAAGCAGTTACATATGAAGATATCAAGAGCAACATTATAAAAATCACCATGAACAGTATCCCAACAGTGCAGAAAAAAGAAGAGGAGAGTCCATCAGGTCCTGAACCTGAGTCCATATATAGGAATATAGGAAGACTCTACTTTTAACTCTTTCAATGTATCTAAAAAATCACATTAGATGCCACAAGAAGTTGGATGACATGTCGAAGAAAAAGTTGCAAAAGGTTACAAGAATCTCATGCTTGGAATAGAGATGCCAACAATTACATATGTGAAGCAAGACTACTTTGGCTTGGGCTAGGAGGTGCCGAAACTCTACAAATTACTACTCATGAAAATTTAAGAGCAAAATGATGACTTCTATTATGCAATGAATGTTGATGATGAATTTTGATTGCAGCATTTTGGGCAAATGCATGTAGTAGGGCTAGTATGAATCTTACAAGGAGGTCATAACTTTCGTAACAACATATTCAATTAATGCCTATAAAATGCCATTTGCTCATTTTGTGGGAGTAAATTATCATGGCTAACCAATTCTTTCTTCATGTAACTTGATATTGAGGGTGGATATAGACACATTCATATGGTTGTTTAAATCGTGGCTAAAGCGCATGAATGGTTGAGCTCCATAAGTAATAATCATATACCTAGATAAAGCAAAATAGAAAAAAGTTATTTCCACCATCTCGACACCGATTTTACTCATACCATTTATGAAATAATTATTAGAGAAGCGAGGAGCATATGACCAATGTGAGGCCATTACGAGTGGCTTGCACCCAATGTTTTTAGGACACTTTGAACAGTGACAACTTTGACAAATATTGACTATAACTTCTTGATACTTATGATCTGATCATGCAGGGTTTGATTGACTATCTTCTAAGACACATCTATAGGTACCAACATATGTGAAACACACTGTTTGTGCGTGCATATCAACTACACAAAGCAGTAAAAGTAAGAATGCATTCTTCAATGATCATGTCCATCAGAAGACAACATTAAAATATTTCGTAGATCAATAGGACAATGCCTTGAAAAGCAAGGCCGAGAATGAGAGTGTGACTATTTTAGTTCCTTTCACATAGATTGTCATGTACATCCTAAACTTGTATATAGAATTACTCGAGAGACAATCCCAAGAAGTTTATACAAATGCAAAATTTAGAGAAGTTTAAGAGGGATTTAGAGGTTTCTTATACTATTGTAAACTCATGGGACGTGAAGGCACAAGGATGAGTGACCTTCAAAATATAATATTAATAGGTAGAGGAAATATTTGAAACAAAAGTATACACACCTGGAGTAGATATGATCTTTGGGCGGCAACCCTAAAACACGTCAATTGAATAAACTAACGAAGGTTTTCTTCGAAACAAATTTAATTGCACTAAATAGAATGAAAATTACTTGAAGTTAATGAGTCAGCTAGACGAGTTGACCATTTGGTCAATGTGCAGTAACAATATTGTTAATGTTGTGTTTCGTACGCCTTGGTCCTGGTTCCAACAACTCGGGCCTGAGCCTTTGTACCTGTACACAAGAGAAGGCAAGGGTGGCTCGGTGGTGTCACAAACATGATCGATGCAACTTTAATTGGCATTTTAGTTGGTGACAGACCTGATATGCAAATGGTTACAAAGAGGGACTTAGGGGGTTAGTCTTGGATGACCTTGACTGATGACTACTCAACCAAAAGTTAAAAGCATAATGCTAAAGATGTTGTTGAGCCTAAAGAAGACTTGACTGATAGTCACGTGATGGGCTGAAGACTTGGGGTCAATGCTTTCCTTTAAGAAAAGGCCCTACACACGAATATTTTAAAACTTCTTCATGCATCACACAAATATGCGATTGATTTTTGTATAAAAGTTTTGCATATCTCTTATGCTTGGTTGGGACGAGATGAATTGAGATGATTTATAAATAGTAGTGAGATGGTTTATGAATAATATTGAAATGGTTTGCGTTAAAATGTTTTATAGAGTTTTGAAAATGGAAAGAGAAAAAGTTGAATAAAAATATTATAAAGTTAAAATATTGAAGAATATAATTTTTTAATATAACTTTTATATTGAGATTTGAAAAGGTTGAATTATTTTTTATGTTTTATTTAGAAGTTCGAAAGAGTTGTAATAATCAGATAATGATTAGATAAAAAAGTTGAAAAGTTAAAAATTTAAAATTGAAAAATGTTTGTACTTGTGGTGTTTGGATATTGAGATGAGATTAAAGTATCTCTCCATCCAAACCCGACCTTAGCCTAAAGAAAGCACGATGCATTATTGCCCATAGTGTTTGCACAAAACACGTTATATTACCAAACTTTGGACGTCCTTGACTAATGATTCTGTGTAGGGTTTTTAAAAAAAGTGGGACAATCATGACAAAGTGAATTTTTTCATATGAATCCTACTTTTTACAATGAGCAGTGCTTGCACACTCTAGATTTTGCACAAATCATTTTCCAAAATACAAAACTTGAACAAAAGATATCTATTTAGTGAAGTGCCAAAAAAAGAAAAAAAGAAAAAAACAAATTATCCCATTTTTTTTTAATTTCTTTGCAGGGAAAACATAGATTAAGAGACTAACCCAAGACTTTGGCATCAATAACATTATTAAATAAGACCATTCCATGAAGTACTTGTAACGATGCTCACTAAACATATAAGTACATGCACCACCTGCGATTCTACATTCAATTTTATTTAATTAAATATTTTACTTGCTGGACTAACTTATTAAGAAGAAGTCTACTCGCACGTGAGCTCCCATCCACTAATAGAAAGTACAAAATTCGTTTCCGATTAGAAAGTATTACTAGCTTGTGTATTTTTGTCTAGTTTATTTGTTAAATCAAGAAATCATAAAAAAAAAAAATAATTGTGCCGTTCGTAATTCATATAATCTGTTTTTATATGAATTTGTACAATGCACGAAAGGTATTAAAATTATTTAATTATTTTTAATATCTGAATTTTAAATATTTCTTAGTTCTTAATTTTTAAAGATTTTAAATTTGAAGAAGAGTTTTATGAAGACTTTGATTCTTTTTTACCGTAATCGCTTGATTTGTATACTGCATCTAGGTGTAGTGACCAATTTTGATAATTTTAGGTCTCCGCCATAATAATTTTGAAGAAATACTGTCATGACAGCACTAGAAATCTTTGATCTCTCTCTCTCTCTCTCTCTCTCTCTTATAAGTAAAGGAGGGCGACACCTCTATTTATTAAAAAAACCCTCACTCAGGCGGAGGAAAACCATGTACAACGACAAGGAAAAAAACAATGCCCAACATTAATCAAACTACGACTAACGACGAATATAAGGGATGCCCCATCTATTTGTATGTACAAGTCCACGAAGTCTCCCTGGACCAAAACCATCTCCTAGGAAGTCCATAATAATAAAAATATATCAAAATGGAAAGCTAAATTTTATGTAAAAAATAACTAAAGTTAGAAACAACTAATTACCTAATGCATCTAAGAAAAAGAAATACAATATTTAAAATGAATGCAACACAACGCAATTCACTACATATTACATTATTTGGTATTTATACATTACATTACAAATATAAAATTACAATATTTGAATTATAAATCAGTAGCATCTTCTTCTATCAGCAGTTTGTATTCTTGTATTTCAACTGTGGCTCTTTGTTAGGATCCAGATTTGAATATAAAAAAAAAAACAATAAAACCACAAGAGATTACCACATTCTATTTTATTCTTTATTTCAATTAAGACAAGAAGACTACAACGGCCAAAAGACGTTTTCTTTTTCCAAAAAAGAAAGAGGCAGGCGCTATCCTTGGATGAAAACAAAGGACCTATTTTAATAAGCACTCAGTGACTAACAATTAATTCAATATAACTTACTAACTCCCAATTAATTCAATTATTGGACATTAAAAATAATGGTAAAAAAATCTATTTATTAAAAAATACTAACAAAGTTCAACGTTAAGGTCATCATGTTTTGCACGAAAGACAGAGACAATGCATATTGTCTTATTTAATTAAATCAACTATATTTATTGAAGAAATATTTAAAATTCTAAAACTTTAATTGAATTCTATTTAGAAAAATCAAGAAGGTGAAGACAATTGAAAAGTAGGGAGATTGAGAAATTGGATAGAACCTGATCATATTGAGTACTCATCAGTCTACAGCCTATAATCGAGTCATCAGTCAAGGTCTTCCCAGGTTTATATTTTTGCTTGAAATAATTTAATATATAACGCATATATATTTTATAGTCTTTGGCCTTAATTTCTAAGTCATCGGTCAAGGTTGAGGTGTTTATATAAACTCTCTAAGAACAACTTCGCTTAGACACCTAAACATTTATCATATGCAGATTCTCAAACTTACAAGGGACAACTTCTCGGAGAAAATTACAGCCACCAAGGAAACAGTCATGCAACAAAAGCCAAATTGATCATACTGGCACTGTGAATTTGCTTATAATAATTGTCATTGGAAATAATGGTACAAAACTAATAATCAAGTGATTCTGGTGAAAAAGAATCTTCAAAACACCATGCATTACTCCCTTGGTGTTTGCATAAAACATGTTTAGTTGAGATGAAAGTTGAATAAAATATTGTTAGAATATTATTTTTAATATTAATTATTATTATCTTGAGATTTGAAAAAAGTTGAATTGTTTTTTATATTTTATTGTGGAGATTTGATAAAGTTATAATGATTAGATAAGATGATATGAGTCAAGAACAACTCTAAATCCAAACGGGGCTAGTGAATGTTGTTGCTCCTCAACTAAGATTTAAACAGTAATGTTAAGTAGAGACTTAAAGTATGCACACGAATATTTTAAACTTTTTCATGCATCACACGAATATGACTAATTTTTATATAAAAGTTTTGCATTTCTCTTAGCCTAAAACCAACTTTTTGAAGAACATTTCTCTTTCACCCGCGGAAATACTTGCTTCCCATGCGCTATCACCTGAATTCAATGAAGATACAAAAACCAAGTGAAGGTCCAGTTAACAGTTTTTTACTTCAATTCATTAGGCCAAAACAAAAATTAAATGGTAGAGTAACTATTCTAGACAACGGCCTTCCTATGGCAGCTCAAGACAAGATTGTCCAAACACTTATTGGTTAACTATTTACTTGGCATCATAACCCTTATGGCCACCAACGCAGCTAGTATGTTCTAATTTCATGAAGTTGGCTGGAAGGAGATAAGACCCCAAAAATGGTCGAAATCCATTTATCGAAGTAACTTCCATAGCTGTCTCATTGCTAGCTGTTTCTTTCAAAAGCATGCTTCTTACCAGAGACTTTAATTTGTGAGTCGTTTGTTGAGACTACCAGAAAAGGATTTCCCACTACCTCTTGACACGGATTCTCCACAACAAGACGTGTACTGCACAGCCATTTGCAAAGATAAATAAATGGGAATATTCTTCTGTTAGTTAGTTACAATTGTAATGAGCTGTAAATTGTATTTGTCTTTTATATTTTATTCATTTTGTATATATATCAGTTGTGAGTATACGGATTAATACAAGGAATGAATTCCATCTTTCCAACATTTTCCTTCTCTGTTTTCTTCTGCTGCGTAACTTCCTTCATGTTACCAGAGCCATGAGCACTGATTCAACCTCATCTTCCAATCCTTCCCCAGAGCAAAACATGCAAAACCGAACCCCCCCAAACCCTGAAACCAACCCTCGCCATCCTGCAAGTCTTTATTTCATCCAGCTCGGTGAAGGAGCTTCTTCTCTGCTGGTTCCAGAGCTTTTGACGACAGAAAACTATGTCACATGGGCAAGGACCATGAGCCGAGCTCTCAATATAAAAAACAAACTTGGTTTCATAGACGGTAAAATTACTAAACCGACTAATACATCAGACCCTCTTTTTACTCCATGGGAACGATGTAATGTTATGATAATTGCTTGGATTCAACATTCTGTAAGTATCGAGCATACACCAACCATTGCACATGCTGACAATGCAGCCACTGTATGGCATGGCCATTGTGAATGATTTTCCATTCAAAATGCACCACGCATTTTTCAGCTTCGAAAAACAGTCTCTACCTTGGTCCAAGATGATGATTCTGTGAGCATTTACTACAATAAACTCAAAGGATATTGGGATGAACTAGAAATATATGAACCAATGCCTCTGTGTACATGCAGTTCTGTCAAAATCTTGGTAGATTACCACTACCGGAGTAAGGTTATGCAATTTTTAATGGGGATTCATGATTCATATGACAAAATTCGAGCTCAAATTCTTCTTTATGATCCTCTCCCACCACTAAACAGTGTTTATTCTCTAGTACAACAGGAAGAGAGGCGTCAGCTGCTGCATTCCCTCCCACTTTCCACACCCGTTGCAATGGTTACTAAAGGACCAGATCAAAGAATCAGCTCAAACACACGCAGGGACAAACTTTTTTGTTCACATTGCAATATTTTTGGTCACTTCTTGGAACGTTGCTTCAAGGCCAATCCTAGTCTTCTGGTTTGCTCACATTGTCACATTCCTAGACACACCAAAGACAAGTGCTACAAACTTCATGGCTTCCCTCCTGGACACAAAAATTCCTACGAAAATAGACAATCTGCTAATCATGTTTCTTTTGAACAGGAACAGGCCACCAATACTCCAGTCATTACTCAAGAACAATATAGTCGTTTAATTGCCTTGCTCGAAACACAACCACATGAAGCACATCTTCTTGCTGTAAATCAAGTTCAAATGACCTCTACTTCTCTAGATGTCCCTCCCATGTCTGGTATAAGCCTATGTTTTTCTACACATTCACACACTGCTGCACAACATGTTGTTGCACCATGGATCATTGACACCGGAGCTACAAATCATATGATTTGTAGCCCACGGTTTTTTACTCACATCACTGCTAAAGTTTATAATGTAGTCAGATTACCAAATGGTAATTCTGCCTCAGCTACTCATGTTGGAGATGTTCGACAATTAGACACTCTAACTCTAAAAAATGTGCTTTGTGTTCCCACTTTTTCCTTTAACCTTATCTCTGTCGAGTCTTTGGCCCAAACTTCCAATTGTTGTCTAATCTTTTTCTCTAACTCATGTTATATTCAGGACCTTTCCTCTTGGATGACGACTAGGCAGGGTAAAGTGAAGGACGACCTCTACCATTTTCAACATCAGAAAAGTCCACCTAATGCTTTAACTTTTCACCTTCAAACCTTGCTTCATTTTACTTCTGCTAATACTGCTGCTACTACAAATTTTGATGAATTTACTTTATGGCATTATCGGCTAAGACATAGCTCCTTGACTGAACATGTTTTGAATGAAGTTTATGACATTTGCAACAGACCTAAAGCTCATGACAGATTCCCTTGTGATATTTGTCCACTTGCAAAACAACATAAATTGCCCTTTCCAAACACTATGAACAAAGCCACAAGGCCTTTTGACCTGATTTCTGTAGACATCTGGGGTCTCAATAATACACAAGCTCATGATGGATCCAAATATTTTCTCACTATTGTAGATTAATTTACAAGGTGTACATTGATTTACATGTTGAAAGACAAATCAGAAGCACGTATTGCTCTCCAAAACTTTTGCTCTCTTGTTGAAAATCATTTTGAAACTAAAATCAAAACTGTCCGCACCGATAATGGGGGCGAATTTCAAATGCCAATATTTTATCAAACAAAAGGAATCCATCATCAACTTACTTGTGTAGCCACCCCTCAGCAAAATGCATTAGTCAAACATAAAAATCAACATATTTTAAATGTTGCAAGGGGTTTAAAGTTTCAATCCGGTTTACCTATGAAGTATTGGAATGAATTTGTCATAACAACAATATATTTAATCAATCGAACACCCACTCCCAACCTTGATTATAAATCTCCCATTGAGATATTATATCAAGTCAAACCTACATATTCTCATCTTCGAGTATTTGGCAACCTGTGTTTTGCTTCTACACTTAATCATGCTAGAACTAAGTTTGAACCCAGGGCCCAAAAATGTGTGTTCTTAGGCTACCCATACGGTGTAAAGGGATACAAGCTGCTCGACTTAACCATCAACTAGATTTTCATTTCACGTGATGTGGTATTTTACGAAGACATTTTTCCCTTGAACCAACCACATCATATCAATACAGATTTTGTATCTTTTCAAACACAACCTACAAGCCATATTGAGAATCCAGAAATAACCACATCTCTTGAAAATTCTGCTCCCTCAACCGAAACCTTCACTCATCCTCTCATTCTTGAAGAGCAAAATCATGTCCTTGATTCTATCCCTTCTTCATCTTCTGATTTTACTTCTCCTCAGACCACTCTACATAGGTCCAATAGAACTCGAAGAGCACCTGCATATCTGCAGGATTTCCATTGCCAACAGGTTGCTACACTTGACCCTTTTCAGTCCGGATCCGAGACTCAAGGTTCATGCCTCTTCAATGCTAAAGTTTCAAAAGTATTTTTTCTTTTATCTGATTCACTCTCTTATAAATCTCTTTCACATGCTTTCAAGGCTTTTACTACTTCTATCTCCTTACATACTGAGCCTACTTCTTACACACAAGCCATTCAAGAACCTGTTTGGTGTAAGGCAATGAAACAAGAACTTGATTCTCTTGAAAATAATGATACTTGGACTGTTGTTGACTTGCCTTCTGACAAGAAAACAATTGATTGTAAATGGATCTACAAATACAAATTTAAGGCGGATGGGACCATCGAGCGAGCTAAAGCTCGCTTGGTTGCAAAAGGATTTACGCAACGAGAGGGGATTGATTTTCATGACACCTTCTCACCCGTTGCTAAGTTGGTATCTATACGTTTTCTTATTGTAGTAGTGGCAATTAAAGGTTGGGATCTTCAACAGTTAGATGTGAACAACGCTTTCCTTTATGGAGACCTTGATGAAGAAATATACATGCGTTTACCTCCTGGTCATCCATCCTCAAGCTTGAACAAAGTGTGTCGGTTACAAAAAAGCATCTATGGTTTAAAACAAGCTTCGAGGCAGTGGAATGCCAAGCTTTCATCTTCCTTGATTGAATTCAGATTTGTCCAATCCAAGGCAGATTACACCCTATACACCAAAGCCACAATCACATCATTCATAGCACTTCTTGTTTACGTAGACGATATAGTCTTAATGAGCTCTGATCCTCAGTCCACTTCTGCTGTCAAAGGATTCTTGGAAACAAAATTTAAGATCAAAGATCTTGGAAGTCTTAAATATTTTCTTGGTATTGAGGTGGGGCGCACAAAAGGAGGTATCCAACTTTGCCAAAGAAAGTATGCTTTGGACATACTTTCTGAAACTGGATTGTTGGCAGCAAAGCCATCTAAATTGCCTATGGAGTCAAATGTTAAGCTTAGTAAAGATGAAGGGGAATTATTCAAGGATCCAGCACTGTATCGAAGATTGATCGACAATCTGCTCTATCTCACCAACACACGGCCAGATTTAAGCCAAAGTGTGCACCTATTAAGCCAGTTCATGGAGACTCCCCGTGATCCTCACTTTAATGCAGTCCTCAAGGTTATTAGATATATAAAAGGAACCCCAGGACAATGACTTTTCTTCCCTACAAATTCAAAGCTGGAACTTGTAGCATACTTGGATGCAAGCTGGGTCAATTGTCTTGATACAAGGCGCTCTACAACTAGATTTTGTGTCTTCATTGGCAGATCACTCGTGTCCTGGAAATAAAAAAAACAGACTACTGTGTCTAGATCATCAGCAGAATCCGAGTATAGGGCCATGGCTTCAGTTGTTTGTGAGCTCACATGGATTATATATTTTCTTGCTGATCTGAAAGTACTAATCTTAAATCCTACAACTTTGTATTATGATAACTTAGCAGCAATTCACATTGCTGCAAACCCCGTCTTTCACGAGCGAACAAAACACATTGAATTAGATTGTCATCTAATTCGTGATAACATCACAGAAGGACAAGTAGTCATAGCTCATGTTTTTTCTCATTCTCAGTTGGCTGACTTGTTCACTAAGCCCTTACACTCACCTGCCTTCACACAACATTTATCCAAGATGGGAGTAATTAACATATACTCTCCATCTTGCGGGGGGATGTTGAGACTACCAGAAAAGGATTCCCCACAACCTCTTGACATGGATTCTCCACAACAAGACGCGTACTGCACAACCATTTGTAGAGATAAATAAATGGGAATATTCTTTTGTTAGTTAGTTACAATTGTAATGAGCTGTAAATTGTATTTGTCTTTTATATTTTATTCCTTTTGTATATATATCAGTTGTGAGTATACGGATTAATACTAGGAATGAATTCCATCTTTCCAACATTTTCCTTCTCTGGTTTCTTCTGCTGCGTAACTTCCTTCATCGTTACCCAAATAAAACTTGACAGGCTAACAACATGGAACATAAGGTTACTAATAACTCTTCTCTCTCTCCTACTCTGTTTTTGACCATTAAAGAAACTAAATGGGGCTGATACCTGCAGAAGGTGTTGCAAATTAAGATGCATTTTGGGGAATCTTCTATCATCTAGGAATTGCTTCTTCAAAGCAAAAGCACCTGCAACAAAGCAGAAGAACCATGCCTTAATTTCGACCCTATATCAAACCATATGAATCCAAGGAGAAAACAGTATGAACACATAGGAGCTTTGTAAGCACAAACAAACGTTGGAAAGAGATGGAAGAATTTCAATTGGAATTATATCCACATCCTTTTTGAGTAAACAAGAGCATGCATCCCCAATGGAGAACAGGTCTTTCCAGACCAAAATCCTGCAACTGGCCTTCACCATGCTTTCTCAATGTATCATTATAGACCACAGAAAATCAACTGTCTTTTCATAAATCAATAAGGTGAAATACTAAAGTACAAAACAATTAAAATAAAGTTCATAACTTCAAAACAAATCCTAAGGCCTTGACACACCCAAATCATAGACTCACATAGACCGTCTTGCACAATGTTCTCTTCATTCCATATTTTCAGACGTTACTGATAACTGGTAGAGGTCATTAAATCTTTTTTAATGTCTCCACCATAGATATGGGAAAGTACAGTTTACCATGAAAATGCATATCCTCCAATGTTTTCAACATCCTATTTAAGCCAAAGAACATTTAGAACTTTTTAAGGATGGGCCCAGAAAAACAAGGTAAAATTCATGTCATTTTACACCATTCAACATGAAAAAGTATTACTCAGTGTATATGTATCCTGGTTACTTGGTCTAGTTTCAAGCAATTAGTCCAATTTATCTTATAATATCGCAATTGTAAGAATCAAGACTTGTTCAAATTCATTTTACTTTGTTCTCTCTATCTTAACAGTAAAGAATCAATATTCCAATCTCCCCCAAAAATAAAAAAAGAAGGTTAAACCCAAAAGTGAGCAACAAAAGCGAAGGCCCCATATTGCTCATCGACACGAGCTTGCTGGGCTTTTTAAAACAGGTTCTGAGCAAATTTGTTTGCGACATAACTAAAAAATGATACAAAATCCCCCATAAGAGAATGATATTGCGTCAACAGATTTTGTACTGCACATTGATAATACGATTAAAAACTTGCAGATAATATTTTAATCCAGCTTCATTCTTTTACTTTCAAGCATGCAGCCTTTATTAATGCTACCTAAAGGTCTCTGAGTTTCCACAACTCTAGTGTGCATGATCATTTGACCCCCCTTTTCACTAGGTTCTGAGTGACTTATCGATAGAAAAGACTAAAAAAAGGCATAACAGACTAATACAGCTCAAAATCAGAAGTGATGCATGAATCCTGAAAATTTGATGTTACTATATATAAGGACGATTCAATTATGGGTACCACAACTTATATTTACATCATTTCAGATTTTACCTCTATCCAATTGAAGCTCCACGGAATACAGCTCCATCTCAAGTTTAGTCATAACATCTTGAAGGTGATCCACGTGTGTCAAGAATGTGAACAACAAGATTAGAGATAGATTTTGGCACGAAATTATCAGCCTCCTCAGAGTGATTCATTGTCAACAAGAACTCGAGAACATGCTCCCTGATGATAGTTCCACCCCCTTCCGTATGTTCACCCCTAAGATATGAACTCTCCACTCTAGGAATCTCTGAGAGAAGAGACTGAGCCATCCATGAGAAGCCCAATCTAGAACACGACCTAAAGATACCGTGATGACTAATTCTCAGTAACTCTAGCAGCAATTCTAAATGTAAAATCGCTCGAGGGAGGGCCAGGTGAATTAATTCTGAAGACAAGACCCTATACAAATCATTTTCTAAAATCCAAAAGTTGAACAAAAATATCTATTTAGTGAAGTGCCAAAACAAAAAAATGGAAAAAAAAAATTACCCCTTTTCTTTTTATATCTTTGCAGGGAAAGCATGGATTAAGAGACTAACTGTGTATGTCTAAATTCACTAGAACTGTGAATTTGCATATAATAATTGTCATCGGAACTAATTATCAAGTGAAAAAAGAATCATCAAAGTCTTTGTTAGAAACTGTTAAGAACAGAATGTGAAGATGGGAGGAAACTGATTTGAGAAGAAAACTGATTCTCATTGATTGCTTTTGATTACACAAGGGTCATATATATATATATATATATATTACAAAGGAAAGCAGAAAAGTAAATAGAAGCTACTGAAATTCAACTTTTTGATTATGTACACAACATCAATTCAGAACTTTTGTGGACAGTATGGTAGATGCAGCTTTATGCATCATGTCCCTCATGCTTCTTTGAGTGCAACCTATGCATTTCCTTAGCTGAGGTTCTTCTTTTCTGTGCCATCACCTTTGCTGCTGCTGCTGCCTTTTTCCTTCCATGTACTGCAACATACTTTATCAGCTTTATGTATGTCTCGAGTGCTACAATGTATTTCAGGCATGCTTTGGTTGCTGTCCTTGTGTAGAACCAGATTGCATTTTACTTTATTACATTGTATTCTGTAAAACTCCCCCTCAAGATGGGCATAGATGTTAACAATTCCCATCTTAGGTAGTAGGAACTGAAATGTAGAAGTTGGTAAGGCCTTAGTGAAAATATCTACCAACTGAAATTTTGAGGACACATGCATAGGTGTGATAGTACCAGCCAAGACCTTTTCTCTAACAAAATGGCAATCTAGTTCTATATGCTTGGTCCTTTCATGAAAAATTGGATTCTTTGTAATGTGGATGCCTGCTTGGTTATCACATAAGAGGGAAGTAGATTGTGCATGGTCAACATTAAATTCCTTTAGCAAACCGAGAAGCCACATGATCTCACAACTTGTAGATGCTAGTGCCCTATATTCAGCCTCAGCTGAAGATATAGAAATTGTTGCTTGCTTCTTAGATTTCTAGCTTATTAGTGAATCTCCAATGAATATACAAAACCCTGTGACAGATCTTCTTGTCTCGGGGCAGGCAGCCCAATCTGAATCACTATAGGCCCTTAGATGTAAAGCTGATTTGGATGACAAGAAAATGCCTGGACCTATGGATCCCTTAAGGTACTTGAGAATCCTATAGGCTGAGTGCATATGAGATTGTGAGGGTCTGTCCATGAACTGGCTTAGAACACTTACATCATAGGTGATGTCGGGTCTAGTGATGGTTAAGTAAATTAACCTTCCAATGAGTCTTCTATAAGCTGTGGGATCTTGGAAGATTTCTTCTGTGGTGTGACTCAATTTATGGTTCAGTTCAATAGGTGTGGAAATTGTCTTTATGCCAAGTAGACCTGAATCTTCTAATATCTTGAGGGTGTACTTCCTTTGACAAAGGTTAATTCCAAGTGAGGACTTAGCAACTTCCAATCCTAGGAAATACTTTAAGGGTCCAAGGTCCTTAATTTTGAACTAGCTGTGAAGGTAAGATTTGAGGGAATCAACTTCTCTTTGAGAGTCACTTCCAACCATGATGTCATCCACATGGACTAAGAGTGCTATAAATCCATTGGGACTGACCTTAGTGAACAAAGAATAGTCAGATTTTGATTGATGAAATCCAATGGCAGTGAGTGAATTTGAAAACTTTGAGAACCATTGCCTAGATGCTTGCTTAAGTCCATAGAGAGACTTATTTCACTTGCATACCAAGTTCTCCCCCTCAATCTGCTCACTCTTGATGTGATAGCCTGGAGGTAATTGCATATAGATGTCCTCATCAAGGTCTCCACGAAGAAAGGCATTGTGAACATCCATTTGAGTGAGGGACCAGTTTTTAATGGCTGCGATGGCAAGGAAAACCCGAACTGTGGTGAGCTTGGCAACTGGACTGAAGGTCTCTTGGAAGTCAAAGCCTTCTTTTTGGATGTAGCCTTTGGCCACAAGTCTGGCTTTGTGCCTTTCAAAAGATCCATATGATTTCAGCTTGGTCTGTAAACATATCTACAACCAATTGCAGTTTTGTTGGGGGGTAAGGTGGTGACAGTCCATGTGTTGTTTTCTTCTAGAGCATGAAGTTCAGCTTTCATGGCATCTTGCCAATGCTTATACCTGACAGCTTCATTATAGGACTGAGGTTCAGGAAGTAATGAAAGGGAAAACTGGTGGGAGGGAGAGAGATTTTTGTAAGTTATGTAATCTTGAAGGGGGTGATTTGTGGAGGAGGAAAGGAAGGGTTGAGATGCTGCAAGCTGGCAATGACATTGATGAAGATAAGCAGGTTGGTTCCTATTTCTAGTGGACCTTCGAAAAAGGAAATGGTCAGGATGAGGTGAGGGGGCAGGTGAAAGAAGTGTGGGAGCAGTAGGGGAGGGAGGAGTGGAGGGGTCAGTTGGTGAAGAAGGTTCTTCATCAGCTGGTGAAGAAAGTTCTGATGAAAAAGGTTCTTCATCATTGTGTGATTGAATGAGGGTTTGAGAAGTTTGGGAAAAGGAGAAGATGTCATCTGGTGGTGCAGGAGGAAGGACAAGATTATTGGGGAAGGAAGACAGGTCATTGTTTGAAAGGGAACCAGATTTGAAAGGGAAAATGGATTCATGAAAAATGACATTTCGAGAGATAAAGGTAGAGTGAGATTCAATGTCATACAGCTTATAACCTTTGACATTAGCAGGATATCCTAAGAAAATGCAAGGTTTAGCTCTATGTTCAAATTTGGTTCTGTTTTGTTTGAGTGTGCTAGCATAAGAGAGACAGCCAAAGACCCTAAGGTGAGAATATGAAGGTGGTGATGAGAAAAGCATCTCATATGGGGATTTGTTATAGAGGAGAGGTGTGGAGATTCTGTTAATAATATAGGCTGCTGTTAAGATAGCATCTCTCCAAAATTGGATTGGCAATGATGCTTGAAAGAGAAGGGCTCGGGCAACATTCAAGAGATGTTTGTGTTTTCTCTCAACAACACCATTTTGTTGAGGAGTATACACACATGATGTTTGATGAATGATGCCAAATTTTTTGTAAAATTCAGTCATAGCAAATTCAAGTCCATTGTCAGTTCTGATTTGCTTAATGTTTTTGTTGAATTGAGTTTGTATGAGATGGAAGAAGGATTGTAGGAGAGATCTTGTGTCTGATTTTAGTCTCATTAGGAAAACCCAAGTAACTCTAGAATAATCATCCACAATTGTTAAAAAATAATGAAATCCTTGAAGGGAAGCATGGGAGTATGGACCCCATATATCACAATTGATTAAATCAAAAGGAAATGAACTACTTGAAACACTTGAAGGGAATGAAAGTTGTTTCTGTTTAGTCAAATGAAAAACTGTACAATGAGATTTTTCTTTGGACTTTACATTAGGTACATTAATTCATTCTTTGAGAGGATAAATGTCCTAATCTGCAGTGCCATAAGTCAAAATCTTGATGTATAGCAGCTTGGTTGGCTCGAGTTAGACTAGATGGGCTTGAAGGTGGAATATTGGTGTTGCCTGGTAGTGAAGACAATAGGTAATAAAGACCAGCATGGACTTTAGCAAGTCCAATCGTCATCCATGAAGAGAGGACCTGAATGAAACAAAGATTGTTTAAGAAAAATAGACAAGTGTCTGGCCTTTGAGTAAGCTTACTGACTGAGATGAGATTGAAAGCAAATGAGAGAACACATAGGACATCAGTGAGAAGGAGAGAGTCTGAAAGTTTAACAGTGCCTATGTGTGTGACTTGAGCTTTTGGACCATTTGGAAGTTGCACAAAAGCTTGAATGCAGCGAGAAGATTTAAAAAATGAGGTGGAACACACCATGTGATCAGTGGCTCCTGTGTCCATGATCCATATTGTGTTATGAAAGGTATCATGCTGATCTTGTGAAAAAGCAGTGAGTTTATCATGACTTGTGACATTGAAAAGAGATGGGTTATAGTGATGATCAACTGCTAGATTGGAGTGGGATGTTGTTGGAGGGGCAGGTTCTGAGATAATTGGTGAAGGATGCACAGGTGGTGGCAGGAGTGGTTTATTGTGTCCTGAGGTCAGTTGAGGGAATTGAGTATTGATAAGATCCACGAGGACCTGTGCTTGTGCTTGAGAAAGGTTTAGCTGAGAGGTACTTGGTGAAGGAGATGCATGGCCTGCAGCAATAGTTTGATCAAGAGCAACCTGGTTTGCAGAGTGAGTAGCAGGTTTTCCAAAACCATTTCCCAACGTAGATTTGGTAAATTTGAAAGTGGGTGGAAATCCTATTAGTTTGTAGCATTTCTCCTTTGTGTGTCCCATTTTCCCACAATGTCCACAAACCAAATCTATTTTCTCCTTTTTCTTTGAGAAATTTTGATAAGCAAGCAAGACAGATGGTTCTGAAGTAGGAACATCTATGTTTCTTGCTTGCCTTTGCCTCTCTTCTTGTAAAATAAGTGAAAAGGTCTTATCTAGAGAAGGCAAGGGGCTCAACAAAATAATTTTCCCTCTAACAGCATCATAGCTATCATTTAAACCCATTAAAAATTTGAAAACATAATCCCTTTGTTGAACTTCACCAACATTCTTTAAAGCATCACATGTACATAAACCACAGGTGCAACAGGGAAGTGGTCTATAGCTATGCAACTCTTCCCAAATGGCATTAAGTTGGGTGAAGTAGTCACTTACAGAAAGATGCCCTTGAACTATGCCACTGAGTTTGTGTTGAAGGTGATATATCCTAGCTTCATCAGGCTGTGCAAAATGCTCTTTGAGTTTATCCCATACCTGTTTAGCTGAAGTCATGAAGAACACATTAAAGGCTATGTCCTTGGAAACTCAATTTAAAATCCAAGCAAGCAGGATATTATTGCATCGTAACCAAGATACGTAAGAAGCATCTGCAAGGTCAGGAGTGGGGATGGTGCCATCCGAGAATCCTGACTTATTCTTGATTGAAATAGAAAGAAGAAAAGATCTGCTCCAAGAAATATAGTCGGAGCCAGTCAAGGGTGGTGAAACAATGACAGTGTTTGCATTGTCACTGTGATGTAAGAAAAAATGGCTATTTGGATCTTCTGTAGGAGAAGAAGAAGAGGAAGATGAGGAAGCCATAGGTTCAATGAAAGATGATTAAAATCGAGAAGGTATTGCAGGAAATTATTCCATCTCTGATCCCATGTTAGAAAATGTTAAGAACAGAAAGTGAAGATGAGAGGAAACTGATTTGAGAAGAAAACTGATTCTCATTGATTGCTTTTGATTACACAAGGGTCATATATATATATATATATATATTACAAAGGAAAGCAGAAAAGTTAAAAGAAGCTACTAAAATTCATCTTTTTGATTATGTACACAACATCAATTCAGAACTTTTGTGGACAGTATGGTAGATTCAACTTTATGCATCGTGTCCCTCATGCTTATTTGAGTGCAACCATGCATTTCCTTAGCTGAGGTTCTTCTTTTCTATGCCATCACCTTTCCTGCTGCTGCTGCCTTTTTCTTTCCATGTACTGCAACATACTTTATCAGCTTTATGCATGTCTTGAGTGTTGCAATGTATTTCAGGCATGCTTTGGTTGCTGTCCTCATGTAGAACCAGATTGCATTTTACTTTATTACATTGTATTCTGTAAGAGTCTTCGCATGAAACAACAGTATCATATGATTAGTCTTTGTATAAAAGTTTTGCATAAAAGACGTTCAAAACACCATCCATGGAAGACAAGCCATTTCAAATTACATGAATTGAAAAACGACCTTATATATTTCTCTCATGGAAGACGACAAGTAATAAAAGCCAGCTTGTTTGATCATGCCACGAAAGTAGATGCTAGGAAATTCCCAATAAGTTGTCTGACTCTGAAGCCGATGGCATTCTATTAATGAAAATCTTATCCCAAAGTCTGATCATATCTGCGTCGTTGAGTCGTGTATGTACAAAGAGAAGAATTTTTATTTCATGGTTCTGACGATTAATTAAATCAACATTCTTTATTGAAGAAATATTTCAATGATCAGTAATTTAAAATTCTAAAACTTAATTAATTTGAATTCTATTTTGAAAATTCATCTAAAATATTCATCTTTTTAAGCCCGAGTTGATTGCTATGTACGTATCAAAAATCAAGAAGGTGAAGACAATTGAAAAGTAGGGAGATTGAGAAATTGGATAGAACCTCATGATATTGAGTACTCATCAGTCAAGGTCTTCAATCCCAAGTTTATCATTTTTGCTTGAAATAATTTAATATATAAATTTTATAATCTTTGGCCTTAATTTCTAAGTCATCGGTCAATGTTGAGGTGTCTATATAAACTCTTTAAGAACAACTTCACTTAGACACCTAAACGTGAAATGGAGTTTGGAATTTTTGGGTGGTGGCTAATGTTGGCGGCCTTGTTTCAAATTTCTTCTAATCATGGTTGTTTGAGGGAGGAGAGAGAAGCTCTCTTGCGACTCAAAGCTTCCGTGAACTCCTTGTATGTTGATATCTTCACATCTTGGAACTCATCTCAGGAAGGGAGTAATTGCTGTGATTGGAAAAGTGTTGTGTGCAACAACACTACAGGGCGTGTAATCGAGCTTCATCTTGACGGTGTATTCCCTTGTGAAAATTCGTATCTGAATGCCTCTCTGTTTATTCCCTTTCAAGAGCTTAAGTACCTCGATTTGAGTTTGAATGGAATATTTGGATGGGCTCCAAATGAAGGTTTGTTTATATCATAAACAGAGTAGCTAGCTAGAAAATATTGTTTTTTGTCTAAATTTTCTATAATTGTCTAAATTGTAGGTTTTGAAAGATTATCCGGATTGAGGAAGCTAGAGGTGCTTGCCTTCAGTTGGAATTACATCAATGAAAGCTTCCTGTCATCCCTTGGTTAGTTCTTATCGCTCAAGAAACTATATTTGAGATTAGATCGACCAATCAATATCCCAATCTCAGGTAATTAGTATCTAAGATTTTTTTTTTTTTTTGACACAAGAACTGACTTGTATTCATTTCATCAAATTGTTTTCACTACAGACTTTATCTCTTTGAACTAAAAGGTGTACATGCTCAGGAACTTCTTCTATCCAGCACATTTCATCATTTAGCTGCAATGCCAATTTTGCAAGGTGGTGCGCCACCTCATTCCCTTCCCTGTATATGAACTTCAAAGCCCATTGTTTTCTGTTCTTCCACCTGTGCTTCATATCTTCCAAAAGCTGTCCCCTCCATGATTCATCTTCAGTTTCAGTATTGATTGCATCTATAAGCTCCTTTGCATCTCCCTCAATTATCACATCCTGAATACCCAACTCAGTGCAAAAATCCATTGTTCTCCAAAGAGCATTAAATTCTGCAATGAAAGGGGATGTTATTGACCCTTTTGTGCCACATAATGATGCTATAACCTCTCCTTTGCTATCCCTGACCACTATCCCCATCCCCATATTTTGCAGTTCCATATTTAAAGCGCCATCAAAATTTTCTTTAAACCCCTTTTTCCTTCCTGTCTCTTCCAACTCTCCCCCCTGCCTCCCACTGCAGTCTGCTTCATGCTTGTTCCCTTTGTTTGATTCACAATATGAAGCTCTTCAAGGCCCCCAATTGCTATCTGTACAACCGTACTTGGGCTTGCAAATTTGGTTTCAAACACAAATTTATTTCTTCTATGCCATATACTCTTCATTACCATCAGTATCTTTTCTAGATTTTCTGTTTGTAACTTTTTACACATATCTATCCACAACTGTATAAAATCCCCACTACCAATTGGCCACTTATAAACAGGGCTTTTAATTTCCCCCCAAATATCCACTGTTGCGGGGCAGCTCCATAAGACATGTTCTACAGTTTCATCTTCAACACGACAGATTGGGCACTTGTCATCCTCAGTAACTTTTCTATTCTTTAAGTTTACCTTTGTTGGGAGGATTTTGTTAACAGCTTTCCACATGAAATGCTTAGCAGAACCTGGGACATCAAGCTGCTATATCCTCTTCCATACATCAACCTCCTCATTTACATGCGATGGGCCACTCTCCTTATATTTCTTTTGTTCCACAAAATAGGCACTTCTATCAGAAAATCTCCCACTCTTGGAAGGACCCCAAATTAGCTTATCTGCACCTCCAAACCTACTAACTGGGATTGCATAGATCACCTTCGCCTCCTCTTCATTAAAAATTTCTGTTACAACATCCTCCTTCCACCTCCCCTCCTGTTCTTCTATTAGCTCACTTACTTTAGCATCACCATTTTTACTTTTATTCCAGATTGAACACAATGGGTTGTTGGGGTGGGTAACCACTTCTGCCCCCATATGTTTACTGACTTTCCGTTTCCAATCCTCCATAGCATACTCTCCTTCACTAAACTCATGGCTGACCAGATGCTCTTCCAAATTAGAGAAGGTGATTTTCCAAGGGGTGCCTCAAGAACCTGCACATTTTTATAGTATTTTTATCCTTGAAAACTCTTGCAACTAAAGAGAGAGGCTCCTTATGTAACCTCCAACCTTGTTTTGCTAGCATTGCTCTATTGAATGATTCCAAGTTTCTAAACCCCATCCCTCCCTCAGCTTTTGCCATGCCCAACCATCTCCACCTCTTCCAATGAATGCCCCTTTCTTTTTGACAATTACTCCACCAAAATCTAGACATTAGAGCTTCAATATCCCTACACAAATTCTTTGGCAGCTGAAATACACTCATAGTATAAGTTGGGATGGCCTGGAGAACATCTTTTATGAGAACTTCTTTTCCAACTTTGGATAGAAAAATAGTTTTCCAGTTTTGCATCTTCAACCACACTCTTTCCTTTATGCTTCGAAAAGCATTATACTTTGACCTCCCTACAACAGCTGGCAAGCCCAGATACCTTTCATAACTATCACATAAAACAGCCCAGCCTCTTGAAACATCATTCTTTTTACAACCTCTGTCGTGTTGGAGCTGAAAAAAATGGATGTTTTTTGTTTGTTAAGGGCCTGCCCTGATGCTTTTTCATAAACTTCTAGAATGGAATAAATAGCATTCCATTCCCTCTTTAAGGCTCTGCAAAAAAGCACACAATCGTCAGTAAAAAGAAGG
This sequence comes from Juglans hindsii, assembly GCA_003123825.1. NCBI lineage: Eukaryota > Viridiplantae > Streptophyta > Magnoliopsida > Fagales > Juglandaceae > Juglans > Juglans hindsii. The sequence continues at coordinate 813,479 of QEOW01000482.1, forward strand.
TGGTTCACTCGTATGCCTTCCCTACTTATGGCTGTCCCCCTTATTGCTCCTTCCCTCTCTAATTTTAATAATAGCTGGCTTAGTCCCTCTACACAAATGATAAATAGGTAAGGGGTTAATGGGTCCCCTTGCCTAATACCCCTTGAAGGTAAGAAACTTTTCCCCACTTTCCCATTGACTAAGACTGAATAGCTCACTGATGAGACACATTTCATTATCAATCTACTCATCTTCAACCCAAAACCAAGTTTTTTCATCATAGCTTGAAGGAAAGGCCACTCCACCCTATCATAGGCTTTTGACATATCAAGCTTTATTGCCATAGTTCCAACCCTTCCCTTCTGTTTTGTCTTCATGTTATGCAACATCTCATAGGCTATCATAATATTATCAGAAATTAGCCTACCCAGAATGAATGCACTTTGATTGGGTGATATAATATCTGATAATACAATCTTAACTCTGTTTGCAATAACCTTTGAAATGAGTTTATACAGAACGTTGCAAAGGCTTATGGGCCTAAACTTCTTAACATCAGTGGGGGATATAACCTTGGGTATAAGAGCAATTAAGGTATAGTTCACCCCCACATTCATCTCTCCTCCATTCAAGAAATCCAGCACTGCCTTACATGTGTCCTCCCCCACAATATGCCAATGATTTTGATAGAAACCTGCCCCAAAATCATCGGGGCCAGGTGATTTCAGCGCTGACATTTTTTTGAGAGCAACTTCAACTTCAACAGTAGTAAAATCCCTTTCCAGCCTCTCTTTCATGGCCTCTGTGACTTTTGGTTCAGCTAGCATAACACACTTTTCTATATCCTCATCTTTGGGCATAGATGATGAAAAAATTTCACTGAAGTAGCTATGGAAAGCACCCTCTATCTGCATCTCATCCTCCACCATCCTCCCTTGTGAATTCATAATTTTTTTTATAGTATTTTTCTTCTTTCTCTGATTTGCACATGCATGATAGAACTTAGTGTTTCTATCACCATATGTTAACTAGTGCTTTTTTGCCCTCTGCTTCCACCTTAGATCTTCCTGCTCTAGAAGGACATTAAGCTCTCCTTTTAGCCTCATCAGTTCACATATAATTTCTGGCCCCTCCTCCTCCTCCATAATTTTTATTTTTTCGGACAACTCTTTGATTTCGCCTTCCCTTTTTAGAACAGAATTTTTACTCCATCTGCTCAGTGAGTTTTTGCATCCCGCAAGACCCCTCTGTAACTTTTTTCGTGGCTCATTCACATCAGAGGTCTTTCTCCATTCAGCTTTTATAATTTTTTCACACTCCCCTTCCATACTCCAACTCATTTCATACTTAAAGTTCCTTTTCTTAAAAACCTCTGCTCCCTTCTATTAACAGTAAGAACAAGAGGTTTGTGGTCTGAAACCCAAGTCATTAGAGCCTCCACATTCATATCTTGAAATCTACTAGCCCAGCCATGATTAGCAAAGACTCATCCTCATGACCATTGCTCCATGTAAACTTATACCCACACTAGCCCAGATCAGAGAGCCCAGATATCTCTAAAGCCCTTCTAAATATTTCCATATGCCCTTCATTTCTCTCCCTCCCCCCCCCCCTTTCTCATCTTGGGACACTATTTCATTAAAATCTCCTATGACACACCAACCCACTTCTGGTAGTGGTTTCAAGGCTTTAAGTGACTCCCATGATGACCCCCTTTTACTAGCTTCTGGATTTCAATAAAACCCTGTTAGTAACCATCTACTTCCCCCTCCTTCACCATTAACCCATACACTAACATGCCTCTGAGAGTAGTTCAGTAATTCTGCCTCATCTCCATTCTTCCACATCATCAACAAATCCCCACTCATCCCCCTAGGTTCAACCACAATACAACCCTCCATTCCCAGTTTCTTTTGCACCCTTATAGCTTTTCTTGAGTCTATCTTTGTCTCCATCAAGAAGACAATATCAGGTTTCTTTTCCTTTGCTAGCAAGCAAAGGGCCTGAACTATTCGGGGGTTCCCAAGCCTCCGACAGTTCCAACGAATGGTTTTCATGATCTTGGTGGGGCTGCCAAACAGCCTTCGCCACTCCTGTTAATGATAGCATAGCCTCACAATCCTCCATCTTCTTTAACTTCTTTTGCTCCTTCTCTTCCTTACTACTATCCCTCCCACCTATTTTTTTTTAATGATAACAGGACTAGAGGGCACTGATGCCTTACCTTTGCCTCTTGCTCTACACTTCCATTTTCCAGTTGTCAAAATGGCCTGCACTACATTCTGTCCAACAATACTTTCCTCATCATCATTCTTCTCATTGCTTTCCTTAAGATCGCTATAAAGCAATTGTTTGTCAATTGCTAAAGCCTCTTGATCACCTCTAGACTCTCTAAGCTCCTTCAAAATTGCATCGTTTCCTTCTGTCACCAAATCTGAAAACCCCCCCTCTACTTCCACCAAAGATCCAATTTTCTTCCAACTCACCTCATCCTCCCCTAATTTTCCCTTCTCTACTTCCTCTTCCTCTTCATTTACTTTTCTTTTTACCTCACCTCCCTCTGATCCCTCCCTCCCCATATCTTTTTTTTTTTTTTTTTGCTTTTTTCATCCCTCCAACCCTCACTTCGCCCCTCCCCAGATCTACTTCTCTCCCTTACCTCTCTATCCTGCCAAGCTCCAAAATGATAGGGTCTCCTTCTTGTTGCTATGTTAGCCCTCAGCCATGGCCCAAATTTGGATTTCAGAGTCTCATCCCTCTCCCCTCCACTAGCTTCTACTACATAGCCCTTCTCTTCGTGAATAATCCATCCACAATGGAAACACAACTGGGGCAACTTCTCATACGTGAAATTAATCCACACATTACGCCCCTCAGTTTTTATAAATCTGCCCCTCGCAATGGCTTTTAGCAATGGGATCTCAATTCTTACTCTCAAAAAATGCCCCCAGCCCACTCCATCATCCGTAACCTCCACATCCAACACTTTCCCCATTGAATTACCAATTTGCACACCACTGTCCCTCGTCATGAATGCCATCGACAGATTATAGAATTGGATCCAAAAGACTTCTCTGTCGAATTTCCAGTGTTGTGGTTGGGAAAAACCATCAAACACCTGGAGGATGAATATATGGCCATCAAATAGCCATGGACGCCCGTCCATCACCTTCAACTTGTCAGCATGGGTCTTGAAAGTGATGATGAACCTGTTTATTCCTACCTCCTGAAATGTGGCAGGGTAGCTTACTCTCCATATTTTGCCCAAAGTCGAGGCTAGCACCTCCTTCCCGATCACCCTCTCCATACACACCTTCCTTATTAAACTTTTCTTGCCTTTCTCCCTCACTACCTCTCCTGATTCACTCCCAAGGTCGATCCCCACTCTCTCCTCTTCTGTTAAACATAGGTTTCCACACAAGTCCTCAAGATCCTCCATCTCCTCCATACTGCCCACCCTTACCACGGATTCACCCAAAGCTCGTCCTCCCCGAAGGTTCGAGAAAAAATACACCTACTCTGTTTTCGCGGGAAAACAGAGAGGAGACTCTCCTCGGCAAGTCTAGTTGCTCTCACCTTTAGTTATTAGTCTCTAAGATTAGATCGACTAATATACATCCATTTGATATGCTATGTCCTATTGATGCTTCATGCTATATCCTATTTAACACATTTTAATAATTTTCGTATACATGAAAATTATTTCTCATAACTAAAACACTCCTTGTCGTTTTAGAGCTGGGAAGACTAAAGAACCTACGAGAGTTGTATTTGGATGGTTCCTACATTGACAAAAGCTTCCTCAGTAAAGTTGGAGTTATGACTTCCCTTAATGTATTGACAATACGAAACTGTGGACTCAATGGAAGTTTGCCCATCATTCAAGGTAAAAACCCTTATTTTCACAAAATATTCCTTAGCAAAAATCTGTTAATGGTAGAACTTAATTATTACTCATTTCATTTTGTAGGCTTGTGTGAGCTTATGAATCTACGAGAGTTAGATCTCAGCCATAACGATTTTGATGGGATACTGCCTTCATGTTTGGCAAACATGACAGAACTTCGAATATTTGATATATCTTCAAATCGCTTTAATGGAAGCATTGATCTCTCCCCTCTACCTACTTTGAAGTCACTTGAGTACCTTGATTTATCACATAACTACTTCAGCCCAATCACATTCTCCTCATTTTTTAATCTCTCAAAGCTTCAGGTCATATTTAGTGATGGCAACAAACTAGTTGATGAAACTCTGTCTCAAAGATGGGATCTTGGCTTCCAATTAAAGGGTTTAAGTTGTTCAGGCTGCTTATCTAACAAGTCTGGTGGAATAAATCCTAAATTCCTTCATTATCAGTTTGGCTTGCATGTTATAAATCTCCCTCACAACAATTTGGCAGGAAAGTTCCCCACATTTTTTTTTTATTTTTTAGAAAGAGCTGGTAGCCACCCACATAGCAGCCCCATCCCAAGTTTATTAATAAGCTCTCACTTATGGCGGAGGAATACCATGGTTACATTCAAGGACAAAACCAACCAACAAAACATAAAGCAAAATAAACCAACAAAAATAAGCCTATAAAGAAGGCACATCTAAACAAGCCTATAAAAAAGAACCTCAAAAACTACCAATATCAAAACTCAACGACATCTTAATGAAGGAATACCAGATAAGTCCAAACGCAATAAACCTCTAAGGGCCCGGGGCAAAATAGAATTATTAGTATAGACCAAATCAGCGCCATTGGCACCATCCTTTGCCAACCAATCCGCCATCTTATTTCCTTCGCATAACACGTGTTGAAACCGATAAGTAATGACTTGAGCCAAACTAACAATTTCTTCCCAATAATCCTCCAGGTACCAAATCCCACACCTCCCCCAATTCCACCAAGAGATAATCACCAAAGAGTCAACCTTTACAATCACATTCAGGATATCAAACCAGTAAGAAGCGCTAATAACTCCGCTTTATTATTAGAGCCAAAACCAATAGGAGAGGCAAAAGTCTACACAAGCTGACCCTGATCATTACGAATAACTCCACTAATACCACTAGCACCCGGGTTCTCAAGACTACTACCATCTGTATTCAATTTAAACCACCCTGAAGGCAGTTTATGCCACTTGACTAATTTGCATCACCTTTCCTTTAACGGAACCGGTTGAATCGGTAAAGCCTCAAGGATCATGGCATCATAACGGGACAAACTATAAGGATTTTCAACTTGCTAGCAAAGAGTACCAATCCAAATACTAATAGATTTAATGACCGCATCTTGAGCTTCCAATTTACCCTCCATTCGAGCTAGACATCGCCTTCTACAAATTCTCCAAGTTCCCCACATGGTTGCTAGAAAACAATACAAGGTTGGAGGTTCTTAATTTGAGAAATAACTCTTTTACAGGCACTTTGCTGCTGCCTGGTTATCATATTCCCAACCTTTCTCTTTTAGATATTTCATTTAATCATATACAAGGTCCAATTCCAACTAACTTTGGTTTAGTTTTCCCAAATCTAGAGTTTTTAAATATTTCTAAAAATCACTTTGAAGGTGTTATTCCTTCTTCTTATGGCAATTTGACCTCCTTAAGCACTTTAGATATGTCAAACAATAATTTTATTGGAACAATACCAGAGAATTTGATAATAGGTTGCTCCTTTTTATTCTACCTTAAATTGTCCAAAAATCATTTGAGTGGCCAACTATTTCCTACCAATTTGAATCTAACAAAACTACAATTTTTGTATTTGGACAACAACCACTTTTCCGTAGAGATCCCAAATAGCATATCTAATCTTACGATGTTACTTGTAATTAATTTCAGTAATAACAATTTGTCAGGGATGCTTCCAAGATAGCTGGGGAGTATGCCGTCATTGGTAGAAATTGCTCTTGCAAAAAACCAGCTTAAAGGTACTATTCCTGTTGAGTTATGTAACTTGAAATCACTTTCATTTCTTGACCTTTCCCATAACAATCTGTCCGGCTCAATACCCTCTTGCTCCAAATGGTCCGAAATCCAACACGTTCTTTTGAATAACAATAGGCTAACCGGTCTCATTGCTGGTGAATTCAAGGGTTGCTCTGCTTTAGTCACTCTAAATCTTAGAGATAACTACCTTACTGGCAACATTCCAAATTGCATCAGTAACCTTTCAAGTTTGAGCATTCTCCTCTTGAAAGAAAATTTTTTATAGGGAAAAATCCCATTTCAATTATGCCTTTTAGAAAAACTAACCATGTTGGATCTTTCCCACAATAATTTTTCTGGTCAAATACCTCATTGCTTGAGTAACTTTACTCTTGAGCCAACTGAGAAAAAATATTTTTTACCAGTCTTTTACATATTCTATTTCAGTAGTTTCGAGATGTCATTCTTGCAATCCTCAATGAAAATGAACAGAAGAACCTATAAATTTCCCTATGAAGATTATATGTTCTCACTACTGGATGTACAACAAGAAGTGGAGTTCACAACAAAGAATACATCTCTCTCCTAAAAAGGTGACATCCTTAACTACATGTCTAGGATTGACCTCTCATGCAACAAATTACAAGGAGAAATTCCACCCGAGCTTCGAGATTTGAGTAACATGCATGCGTTGAACCTGTCGTTCAACAATTTAACAGGATCAATCCCCGCTGAATTCTCGAAACTCGAGCAAATTGAGAGTTTGGATCTATCACATAATAACTTGGATGGTATTATCCCCCCTCAATTGGTAGAGTTGAACTCTCTTGCCGTCTTCAAAGTGGCACACAATAACTTAAGGGGTACAACACCAGAAAGAAAAGCTTAGTTCGGTACCTTTGATGAAAGCAGTTACGAGGGAAATCCAGGAGTTGTTGGCATTCTCTATATAAATTTGCACTAGTGACGGGCATGGTTTAACTTCGTTGAAGTGTGCATCTCCATTTGCTACTATTTTGTTGTGATAAACACTGGTAAGCTATCTAGGTATAGAACTGTGTAGCTTTGTGTTTTGATGATTGCATTTTGTATGTCTTTTCTTTTTCTTTTCTTCAAGAACGGTGCTACTCTGCCGCCTGAGTAGCACCGCTCATTGTTACCGATAATGTGTTTTGCAACTTTTTTTTTTCGTTTTTCTATTCACATTTTTTAAATATTTTAAAAAAATAAAAAAATATACCAATACAATTAAAATCGCTTCCTTAATCACTAAGTAAAAAAATAAAAATAATTTTTTTTTTCCAAGCGGTCAAATATAGCGGCAATACTGGAGCAGCAGAATAGCTTTTTCCTTTCTTCAATCTCAAGTTTGAAATCTCAGTAACATATATGAGACTTGTAAGTTCCCCCTTCGCAATGTAACTCTAGTAGTTCACGCTCTTAAACATTTTTTTTTTAATTCTGAATAATAATAAGAAAAAGTAAAAAGATAATCTATCATTTTAAAAAATTAAGCTGAATGACATTTCCCTGAAGTATCAGAATGAAAATTTGCATAAGCATAAGCCTAGGCTCATCACTCTTTTGGACAAAAGTTGAGAATATATAGGCCGAGTTAAACACCATAAATTTGGCCCAAGATTAGGCCCAAGACTTAAAAAGGCCTATGGCCCAACCTAAATAAACCCAAATAGAAGTCCATAACCTAGGCTCAAATTTAAAAGACCAAGGCCCAACTAAGTGGGCCGAAACCCAATCCAAAAAACTTAGTCCAATATACCAAGCTTAGGGCTGAAGAATTATCCAACTTGGAGACCAAGTTTAGGAAAAACTTGCAAAACATCCAACCATGTGGAAGCTTCCTAAAAGGCAGTACCCAAGGAAGGTTCCTTTTGGCAACTATGCACCACTGGCCTCGTTTATTTTCACAAGTTTTCTTAATTTAATCATTATAATTTTTTTAAATTTCCATACAAAATAAATTAAACAATTTAACTTTTTCAAATCTCAAAACAAAAATAATATTAAAAAAATATATTTTAATAATATTTTATTCAACTTTTAACTTTAATCTCAATCTATTTATTAGAATGGATGTGTAACAAACTCAGCCCTATCATCTGAATTGTTTAGGAACTTGAAATATAAAAAACACAATAGGTTGACACATATGAAACACGCCCATGTGAAGCATTCACTACAAGTCTCCAACCGGTCATGACAACTCCCGCATTAACCAACGAATCATGGTGACACCTCTCCAAGTAATAGCCTTTGTCCCCAAGCAAGTTAAGATAATAGTCCCAAGTATTCAGATTTCCTTTGGCCCCACGAAGTCAATTAGTCAAATTGAAGAAATAAAGACCAAAATACAACAAAAGACTCTATTTGGCCAGATTGACTCCCATAGCATGAAAACAGATCTTCACTACCTTCTACTTGTCACCAGCGCCTCATCTTCTCAAAACATGATCTAGACACATCACCCTAAGTGTATGAGAGAAGCCGATCCAAGTCAAAAGCCCTAACCACATGTCAAACATCTTGCACTCCACACAAAGTCGAAATAGTACAATCGGGTACCCTAAGTTAGAACCAACGATTTGAGTCGAAAGTTGGAAATATTTTCTGAAGGCTCACAACTCTAATAGAGAGCATTGATGGAGGAACCAAATCTGCAGGGAAAGAAAAAAAAACAACGAATCATAGGAAAAATTCCCAAGACTCCACCAAAGAAGGAACTATAGCCTAGCCCCCTAGCCGAATCACAATGACGAACTTCCTTCCAAATCACTCACTGTTCCTATACTATCTTCATCATCCCCAAGCATGGATGAAGAAACCATGGTGTTCTTCCATCCCACGACACCTACATCTCAGTTTGACTCCATGGAATTGAAGAAAGAGTGAGTAGATCATAGATGAAGCCAAGTAGTGCATCTTAGCAACCACCAACTCAACCTTTCCTCTTCCACCTCTTCCATCTTGAAGACAAGTGTCCCTCACCCTCTTCTCTTTCTTACTCAATGGAGAGAGAAGTTCTTCATCTCTTAGATCCTAGAAACCGAGCTAGGTTGAAGAGGAACAACCATGGAAGGCCACGGTTTTGAGAAAAGCAAGGATGGATCAATTACAATCCAACCAAGCCATGGGAACTTGTCTTCTAAAATTGTCTTGCATCCCACGCCCCCACTAGATCAGAAATCATAGATCCTAAGATTCCCTAGCTTCACACAAGAAACCAATGAGGAAGTCTTAAGTTAACCTACCCGAAACCACCATGGTAGAACTAGCTCAAGTTAGTAATCGGATGAACCATGGTAAAGAGTGTGTTTTGAGTGATCATCCGCCCCTTAGAAAGTCTATAAATACAACCCTTCCTACCTCACAAGAGCTATTGAGTGAGTTAGAAAGAAAGGACTTTAAAAAGAGTGAAGAAAGAGCCCTAGCACTCGTTTGTAGGAAAACCTCCAAGATTTATAAGTAATCTATCCTTATGTCTTGATGGATTCATGAGTACAGCATGTTGAGTTGAGCACAAAGGTGCTTGTTCAAATTAAATCTTGATGATAGTATCAAAAGTGTTCGTATGCCATGGTTATAAAGTTAAAAATCTTGTTACAACATACACTATCTTGGGTTGATCATCATTCCTATCTTAAGGTTTTAATGCATTGAGTTAATGGCATAAAGAGGTTAGTATCAACTAGGTTTTGATTTAATCACTTGTGAGTATATGAATTTCATGCAAAGAGTTAGTACACACTTAGATCTTAACCTAAAAGGTAAGCATGATCACTTAGCATAAGCAATAGCATTGAATTCTTTGAGGTTGATATGAAGTACATGCCATGACTATGTCTAAGAAATACCATCATATAAGGTGTTATACTTTAGAATAGGCCACGGCCTTAACTAAGAAACATCACTAAGTTAAGCGAAACCACTTGATTGAAAGCATGACTAGTTCTTAATAATTATCAAGATTCTAACTCCTAAACACATCTTTTGTTTCAGCCATCACCTTCACATACCCAGAAAGTTGATAAGTTGGTCTCTAACCTACTCTTGGATAATATTTATATGGCTATGTATAAACACTTCATTCATATGTAAATGTTATTTTTTATCATGAATTGCCTTGCACTATCTCATGAATAATTGGTTTCTATATGGCAAGTGATGTATGATGTTGTACATAATAAGTACTCTTTAAGCATAATACATAGAAGATACGGTGTTTTACATTAAGTTTGATTACTTGTTCAAAGAAGTGCACATGCCATCCAATATGTTTTGTCATGAGCATAGCATGAAAATATTTTTGTCAAGACCCAATGCTAGGATGGGGGAATATCCTAGTGAAACTCCTCTATCCACTTTGGAGTGATTAAAAATGGAGTGGTAACCCTTAGGTTGACAAAGAACAGTCAACGAACATCGATTGGGTCCTCTTTAAAAGATTCCGGGGCGTTGTCATAAGAATATGGTGCCTAACACTGGTGGGTACCGCTATAAATGACTACTCTTGCTATGGTTAATTCGGACGGCCTAAGTATTTTAGTATGATCAATGCATTGAATTTGTTTGCGCAGCTCTGATGATGTCCCAAAAGTTGGGATACGGTAATTAGCAGGTACTCATGGTGCAAAAAGGGGAGCTGTGATGTTACCATATGTTAAGAAAGAAAAGAAATAAAAAGAAAAGAATAGAAGATGTGCATCTGGGTTTTTTAAAAGATGTTGAGGAATCTGGATGGAAAAGCAAGCATATTCTTTGAATTCTCTGAAAGATGTTGAGGAATCTGGATGGGAAACAAATATTTTCTACATAACTATGGCAGTGACAAAGTGAATGCAAAAGTCGCATCTCAGAATGTATATTGCAGTGAAGAGGTCTGTGGTTGCAACCATTCATTATTTTATAGCGTATTTATCTCACCGCAAAAAGTCTATTTTTGCAAAGAATTAGACCTGAAACCAGAATTTTCTTTTGTGGCAATTCAAAATCGCGGTAAATGATTATTTGCCATGAAATATTTGGTCGCAATGGGTGTTTGAGTCGCATTAGTTTAGAATAAAGTGAGAGAATTTAGAGTAAACGTTTAAAAAAACATTGGTTACATTATGAAAGAATCCATTAAAGTGATAAGCTGATTACATGGAAACTTAACAAAACACAAAATCATTCGAACAAAGTCTAGCGTCACCATGGTTTGCACAAGATTAACATGATCAAAAGAATCTACCAATATATTCAACACATGAAAATTAATCAAAATCAAGCACAAAATACATCGATATATCATACAATGACCAATACTCATATACAACATTAGCTCTTTTGATGTGTGTCAAGCTCTCTGTATAGCTGGACAAGAATAAATAAAAAACAATAAATGTTAGAAGGGATGTTAGGAAAAGCTATCATGTAGTGCTTCAAACACACATACAAAATCTTGAATAACTTGATTCAAGATTATATAGAAATTACCTCAACTTCATCATCACCAATCACTTTCAGTATTTCCAGGATAAGGGGAATAGCGATTACATCTCCACAAAGGTGAAGCTCATGGGCAGAGATTCCAAGTTGGGGCAAACAAAACATCTTGATTACTTGCTTGGAAAATCTTGATCCCTATCATTTCCCAGTTCCATCCAATTTTCAAAATCTTCTTCAAACAATGTAGAAAAGTTTACAACTCTCAAGTGAACATGACCCCTTTTACTAGTTATAATGGTTAGTCAGCACAAATAATAAAATTCTTAGGTTAGAGTTCCAAATTAAATCCATTAGAAAGAAAAATATGTTGATATGTTAAGCAGAGAACAATAAAAGTTTAGATATAAAAAAACAAAAAAGAAAAACTCATTGATATGTTAAGTAAAGATCAGCAAGAATAGTTAAGATCTATAGAAACAAGATAAAACCAACCTGAAAGCCATTCATATCAGCAGAATTCGCCTCTGCACCCTCTTGGAGTAAAATCTCTGCCACTTGGTTTGATGATATATTTTGTTCTTGAGACTATGTTGTTAACATTGCACTAACTATGGTGTAAGATTTTAACATTAGTTTTTGTTCATTCTTATTTGCTAGATTATTTTGCATGGCATAATTCTGAGATGTTTTACCTTGATTTAACACTGTCCTTCAATATAATACTATGTTTTGTAACAGCCTACATTAGGTTTTGATTTCCAATACCTACAAGCTTAGGTAGCAATCAACCTGTTATGGAACATGCTTATTGTACCTATAAGTCTGGGTAAAAAAATAGCATGTCCATGACTAGCGAGTGAGCCTTCACTTGAGCGAGAAATGTGAGAAAGGATCAATCAACTCTATTGAAAGCTTTAGCTATATCCACCTTTGTTAATGTAAAAATCCGCACAAGAGGTCGGGAAGGTAGAAGGAATCATCCTTGACCAATGATGGTGATTCGTGCGTCGATACGGTGCGCTTGGTGTTCATCCACAAAAATAAATTATAAATAAGCAAATAAAAGATAAATAGAGAGAGGCATAAAGCCTGCGTTCACAGGTTGTTTGAGGGAGAAATCCACTAGAATAGCTAGGCGATTTTACAATCTCTTATGGCCTCACGTATCTCTCAATATAATGAAGGAATTTAGGGCTTCAGGAGGTTGAAGATGATGCCTCCCTTGAGAGAAGATCCTTTGGAGTCACTTTGCGTGGTGGAGGTCGTGCGTAGAGAAGTCATAGAGATCTCCTCCTTATATAGAAGTCTATTTCCTTCTTTGGAGTAGTTGCATACTTGCCTTGTATCCATTTCACCTTTTTGTATCTGAGTCAACCCCTTTCAGCTTATCTCTTCCTTACCTTATTTCTTGGCTTTATCTCTTCCCTTATTATTAGTGACTTTATCCTTAACAGACGCCTACGATTCTTAAGGTCGATTTGCTCAATAGGAAGGCTTTGAGAATCTTCAAGTCAAGCTGTGATTGAGATAATTTGAAAAATCGTAGAAAAATTCTAGGAAATTGTCCCTAGTTTTCTATTGTAGTGTAATGCAATGGAGATCCCTGTGAGTGGTCCTCGAGAAAATCCAAAAAAATTTGTATTAAGGGCATTCGAGGATGGCCTCTAAGAAGTTTGCTTGTAAGAACATTTGCCTGATAATTGAGTGTATTAAAGATTGTAGGTGATTGTTTATCGTTAGCAAAGAATGCGTATATCTGTAATCATTTTTGTTTTGTTTGCCGTAGTGGATTTTTCATCCTTTCAGGCAACTTTGTAATAGCCCGCCAGAAATCCAGCGGATGAATTTCTTTATACCTTAGGAACGTCTTGAAATCCTGAAAAGATTTTACTAATCGAGCGATCTCTTAGGTTTTAGTTTGTCAGCATAGTCGGTTTTCTAGCCACTATGATGATAAAAGTGCCTTTTTAATTATTTGCGGTACTTAGGAGTATGAGTTTGAGAAACAAATTGCATCATTAGTCTCATGTGAATATTTAAGATTTTACTTTGCAATAATATGTTTCCCACTTTACGGATGAAAAGTATTCGAGAATGACTTTTCTTTTATTCGGGGCAGTTAGGAATAGAATTTTGTGAAATGATTTGCACCGTTAGACTCATATGACTGTAGGATTATAAGGTGGAATTTTTATTTTTGCCATTTTTTGGGTGAATAGTAACATTCGAGATAGCGCCATGTGGTACCTGGTTTAGACAATTGTCAAATCGCTATGTGGAATGTCCAAAACAGCCTTGGAGAGTTTTTATTGGACACTTGGTGAATAGTATAGGAAGCTTGGTACTTGAAGGAACCAAGAGATAGAAATGTGAATGAATGGAAGGCAAATCAAGGCTTGTGATCATGGTACCTAAGCCAATAACTATTCCATCCAACCAATCATTTTTTTGCCAACCAAAAGAGGGTTTCAACCCTAGTGAAATTGTAAAACATTGGAATCCAATTGAAATCCCAAAACCCTTAGAGGAAACCAAAACCCTAAATGGTTTTCCAAACCCTAAACCACTTAGTTTTTGTTTAAGTGATTAATCACTTGATGAAATCACTTTCACATGCTATTACACTCTCATTTATTCTTTTATATTTTGGTAATATTATTGGGTTAAGAAAAATTAGATTTGGGCTTGTTAAATTCCGAAACCCTAAACCAAACCCCATTTGTACACTAAAGTGAGGCCCATCGTGTTAGGCCCTTCAAAAACCACCTCCAATGCAAAGCTTCTTGAGCAAGTTTCCCCCACCACCCAAGGTTGCCCTATGGCTAACATGTCAGCCCAAATAGTGCTTCGATGGTTGGCCAAAAAGCCACCCAAAACCATCCTGCCCCTTTCGGCTACAGCACTCGATACCATGGGCTGAGTTGCCCATGGTTTTGCCCATTGTTTTGGCTACAAAACCCCCCATCAAGAGGTGACTCATCCATCCCCCATCAACCCTCTCTACTTATAAAGGGCGCCCCATGCTTTTCCATCACCCTTTGGTTGATTCTCATTCACTTGTTTGGAGAGAACTCGGGTGAAAGTTTCAAATAGTTTTTCTCGCAGTTCTTCCATTGCATGGCCAGCTCTTTTTAAGTTGATTGTCGTGGAACTACCTTCACATGATTTGCTTCTCTTTAAGCCTAGTTTCCAGTGATATATTTTTTGTAATTTTTCATGGGTTATAGATTGGTAAAAAATTGGGTTTGAATATGCAAAGGTCATGTTTGGCGATAGTTTGGATGAGGGTGTGAAATCTTGATGTTTTGATAAAGTTTCTGTTAATGTTAGGGGTAGATATTGATATGATGAAATACTAGCAAATTTTTATACTTGTTATGCATTAATAAAAAAGAATGTTAGCATTTTTAATAAAGAGTTATACATATTTTCTTTGAGGTTGAAACGAGAACACACAAAACAGTTTTTGTTTCGAGGTTGTGATGTTTGTTGGGCCAATTGGAGAGTGCCACATGGCACCGAGCGGGCCACATCTCCAACCACCCATTACATAGCCATTTAGGATGTCCAAATTAGCCTAGAATCACTAGAAAATCTCGTTGGACAAATGGCACCATTACCACCCTCCATTTGGAAACACCACTTTACACATGTCAAGTGAAGTACACTTGTGTAAGGAGGTCAAGTGAGAATCAAACAAACCCCATGCTCTTACATGCCCATGCCTCTCTTCTACAACCATCACTATATTCTACCCACCCATGTACTCTCTTGGCTAGCTCCATAAAGGGGGTTTGAGACTCCAAACCCAGAAATGAAACCCCAAACCCCATTTAAGAAACTGAAACCCCATATAGCCCACTTAGTTTTGATTATTTTCCTCTCTCTAGACTTAAGCAAGTCCTACAAGCAACTATCACACTCCAAGTACTTCTCTTACACACTCACCCACTCTCTCTTACACCCTAGAACCATCCTTTGACCAACCGCAATTGAACTGCAGCTTGAAATCCAACCACGCCCCTCCACCCAGTCGGTTTACACTTTCCCATTTCATCTTGACTTGATCCTCCTTGCAAGCAAGCAAGAAACCTTTGGTTGACCACCCCATGACCTACATTTTACCCTAATGTCATCTCAACTACTCAAGCTAGATCACTCACTTCCATCACCCCACTCATTTGGCCAACACTTAGACCTACACCAATCGGTTTACTCCTCACTTGAGCTAGTCCCATTTGCAAGCAACCTTGACCCACTTCCTTGTACCTTCCAAGCCCTTACCCTTCCCAAGAGCAGATTTTTGGCCCCTAATCCACCTCCACACTCAAGCCAAAACCGCCCATTCCCTTCCCCATGCAATCGGCTAGAGTCCAAGTCATACAACCACCATATCATTTGCTTCAAGAAGCAACTCTCCCATCACCTCCATACCATGTCAATCCATGACCGGTTAAAAAACCTCTCCGTCACCATTGATTTTGTTTCCCAAACCACATGAGCCTTCCTCACTTGCAAACAATTGACCCGACTCACACTTAGCACTTTGAGAGCAAAACTGAGTAAGTGAGAAGCAAGGAAGGAGTTAGGCACTTTCCTCTTGGTGATAAAGCTTTGTAAGTCTAATTTTCAAACCTCATCTCTAATATTTTATGTTACCTTAAGTCATTATCTTGTTAGTGGAGTATTGGATTTTCCTAAAATTATTGGTGGTTGATTATTGAAAGTATGGAGGCGATGTTCGGCTAGCATGTTTTGTATACTTTGGGAGTTTTGTGTTGAGGTGTTGTCTGGTCAAGATATTTTGGTTCTAATGATGTTAGTATTTTGTTGGAATGCAAATCTTTTGGTTGAATTGTAGCACAATAAGTTTTATTAGAGAAGTTTGCATGCTCTATTAGGGATTATGAAAACAGAAATCTTTAAGCATGGAGTCCTTTCTTTAAGTTTATTCTTTGAACTCTAGAATCTTGAATAGGTGATTGGATCCTATGAATTCTTGCTAATAAGAGTTGGATCTATATTTTGTGTTATATTTTGAGCCTTGTGATTAGGGTTTTAAGTTGAGTTTTTTATGAACATGCAAGGACATATGGTCTGATGCAAGTTTTGAGATGTGGCATGTTACATGCTTTAATATGGAAGTTTGTTGTGATATGTTTCAAAATGATACTAAGGCCTAGCTAGGACATGTATATGAAGTGTATGGATGATTTAGCCCATGAAAACATGCATGCTACCCGCGGAACTAGTCAAAATAGCCTAGAAAAAATCATTTAAGAATTGGTTTAGGGTTTATGGCACAAACCGAGTTCTATCTTTTGTTATCTTGAATTTTATTGCTTGGAGTTACTAGGAATGTGTACTTTGTATGATCAAAGTTAAGGTTTGTTATTCATTAAGGTTCTTGATGTCCATTTGAAATACAAATGCTAAGAATGCCATATTAAGGTTTTAGATTTTGCAAGTTGTTGATGTTTTGTGTTGATTACTTGTTATGACAAGTATATATAACCATGATGATTGAGTATGTGAGATCTTACATGATTCTAAGATTGTGATTTAGAGTTGGTTAAGTGATAAATTCAGATTATAACATGAATGGTATGCAAGTAGGATCAAAATCACACTAAGTGAAAATGTGAATTACGGGTCTTGGCCAATGGATTTTCACAATAACTGTTTAATTTTATATTTTGTGATGCCTCCAACCTCCATTTGGGATGGAACGGAGACTTAGAGCGTCGGGACATACAACACAAGGTTACATACCTCCGTACATAACAGTTAATATGCAATGCATTCTAGTATGTAACTAGCAGTATGCAATAATCGCAGCGGAATAAGGGTGATTAGTTATAACTCATGCCAGAATGGACTAAAAACATCCCAATAGCATTAATAACCATCATAAGTTCAAACTTAAGGATAACATTTCCTTAATACAAACTACTTAATCCAAGTTCCATGGTCAGATCAACTATTTCATACGCTTTGAAGTATGAAGAGTCCATGCCTATGAGCATGAAAATTATTTGTAGTCTTCGTTCAGGGTCCGGCTCGTCTTCAACCATCTGCATCCAACAATCCATCATGTTCATCCTCTACCAGTCCTGTCACAACTTCTATCATTCTGGGGGGAATGATAGTCATCCCGGAATGTATGAAATAGAACATTTCATACTTCATTACTTTTGAAAAACATAACATTTCATCGTTTGGTAGCAACATGGTTCCTCATATGCACCATGAGCACCTGCCGGTGACCTAGTACAACTCATGTTGGCACTACGTCATTGTTTACATACATCGTTCTCAATACATTGGTAATATAACATAACATCATCATCATAACATATACACCCACCAACATTAGGTGTCATAACATATGACTTCGCTCCGGCGTTCTTTAAAAAGAACACATTCGAAGCTCGTTGACTGCTCTTTGTTAACACAGGGGTCACCACTCCATTTGTACTCACTCCAGAGTGGACAGAGGAGTTCCACTAGGATAATTCCCCATCCTAGCATTTGGGGTCATGACAAAAATTATTTTCATACTAAGTTAGAAAAATGTGTTCCATGACATGTGCATATATAGCAAGCTTTTTATGTGAAAGACATTTATAGATGCAATATGCTAAAATGGTAGAAATACCACATGTCATGTAAATATATATTCAATGTATCATACAACATGTCATTTTATGCTTAAAGTGATAATTGAAACATGAATGAGGCATTTATCAATAAATTATAAATAATCTATCAAGGAGTAAGTTAGAGGCCAACTTACAAACTTCTGGAGTAATTGAAAAATAATGTTTTAGTTGTGTAAATCAAGTGCGTACTAAGTTAGGATTAATACTTCTATCGGTGAAGTCCAAAATCAAAGGCTTCATTTTCAAAAATACCCCTAGACCTGCAAAAATTGTCGTTAAGGCCCCAAATTTTCACAAATTGTAAACGAACTCCAAATTCGATAAAAATTCATGGATTTCATATCTTTGTCATTCTAAAACCATCTATGCCCTTGTATTTTCAAAATTCAAAGTGGAACTTGCCCAAATGGTCCCAACCCATGGCATGTACTTTAGTTGATGCCTAAGTGTATTTTCAACTATTGGTCCCTTTGGTTACATGCATATGGGATTTTCTTTAATCACAAATGATTGCTAACATCTTTAATGACATAATGAAGACTAATTCTAGGATAATAGAGTTCATTCCAACACTTAATCATGGCTAAGATATCCTTAATCTCTACTTCATTCAAAACCGATTTATATTAGATGATTAAAACAAGATAGATTCAAAACCTACCATGGCATGCTTCTGACCAGAATGTAAGCCTTCCATAATTATGCTAAGAAAATAATAAATCATATCAAATCATGCTTAAGACATGCCATAGCTAAATTCCTACTTAAAAACATTTAATTAATCAAACCATCCCTTAATAGACCAAGTTTTGATTTAAGCATGATAACCTTCCCAAAACTCACCCAAATTTTGTACCAAATCATGGAAACAAAGCTTGACATGCTAACTAAGATCAAAAGCAAGAAAACTAACAAATTACGTGGCCTTCCAAGCACTCAAGACAGTCTTACACAAGAACACTCAAGAACTCACCAAGAATTTACTCAGTTTCACTCTTTTGATCTCTAAGAGGGGGAAGTGTTCTTCAAGGCTCAAGAGGAAGCTTGGAGCTGAGGTGTGGAGGAAATGAGGGGGTGAGGGGANCCTTACACAAGAACACTCAAGAACTCACCAATAATTTACTCAGTTTCACTCTTTTGATCTCTAAGAGGGGGAAGTGTTCTTCAAGGCTCAAGAGGAAGCTTGGAGCTGAGGTGTGGAGGAAATGAGGGGGTGAGGGGACCTTTTATAGGCAGCCAAAGGGGAGGGGACTTTGGCTTGGTCCAAGGGGTTTGATGGAAGAAGGCGTGTGAATCTAAATTTTCCAACTTTACTTCCATCACTTTGTGTCATCTTGTCCAAGTGGAAATAGTTCCCTAAACCATCATGATTTCACTCCTATGATTGCTACATTACTCCTATGGGGGCTGGCCAAGTTGTGGGGCAGAGGAGAGGGAAGAAAAATCATCAAAACCACCTAAGGGGGCTGGCGGGTTCAACTGGTTTTTTCCTGTGGCAGATTTTGATTATTGTTTTGACTAATCCCTTTGAATCATCATGAAGGTACAGCCTGAAATAAGGTGATGGGATAGAGGTATCCTGCTGAAATCCCAGACTACCTTCTACAGTTTGCGTCCTTTTGAGCAAGGGAATAGTGGCCTGAAACCCCCATGAGTTCTTTCCTACTGTGGCTACAATGGTTACCTTATGGGTGAGAATACTTGACAATGAGGTTCTAGGCGGTTAGATTGGGTGACTGGTCTAACCGACCAACTTAAAAGTCAAACTTAAATGACATCATGGACAGGAACTAAAAAAAAGTGAGAAGAGTCTTTCATTCCGATAGGCGAGAGGAGTCTTTCATCCGGATCGGGAGTCTTTCTACTCGGTAGGCAAGAAGAGGGCCGTGTGGTCTTCGTGACCTCCACGCCTGCTCATTTTCAATGCACATAGCATCTACTCGGTGGGATAATTCCTCCCGACTGGGATCAATTTGCAAATGACCACCAAATCCAAATTCTGCAATCAATCTGATGGCAACCAAAACCTTCCGAGCTCCACAATAAATTTGCTAAGCTCCACAATAAATCTGTTGGCGACCAAAACCTTCTGAGCTCCACAAATCAAGCCGCATATCACTGAATCTTCCATTTAGATAATTTTGATATTCTTGGGATAATTTCCTTTTATAGGCCTCTTGGCATAAATCCTCAAAATTAAATAAGCACTAAAACTTCTCCAAATAATATCAAGCTCCAAGCTTTTCCTTTTTCCTCAAAAACCACTATTGGATTAGAATCTTGTAATAATTCTTCTAAACCCAAAGTATAAGGTCCTCTTGCCAACTCAAATATCCAAAATTATTCTTATTCTAGAATAGCTCAACTCCTAATTAACTAGGATTAAGGTTACTAAGGTCAAGGTCTAAAGAGCTTTTTAGGCGGGGTGTTACATATTCTAAGTCCATAAATGGATCTAGAATATAAAATACATGAAGTATGTGAAGTTTGGTGAAATTTGGGACTTGTTTACAATTATTGAAAGTTTATGGCCTATATGCAAATTCCCAAGAGTTAATTGGCAATTTTGCAAATAGTGGATTATGAGTATGATTTTCTTCAATTAAATGAGATCTTCTAACCTTAGAATATCTCCCATTTCAGCCCGCTCTACAATTATTTGCAAGGATATTTGTAAGTTAGGTTCTAACTTACTCCTAGTGTATTACAGTGTGTAAGATAGTAAGCTTCATGCAAGTGAACCATGTTATAATTATATGTTTGTTATATTTGCAATGTTTATGCATGTCATGTTGTCATGCGTAACAAGCATGCATATTTGTCTCATAGCACGAATACATGCCATGGAGCATACGAGCCTATCATGAAATATTTAGTCAAGTATGAAATAAGACATAATGGTAACCCCATGAGATAAGACATCATGGCAATCCCATGAGATAAGACATCATAGTATCACCTTGAGATAAGACTTCTATGTAAGAACATGAATAAGAATACATGAGTCTGTTTTATGTAAGCAAGCATGTCATAAAGCATGAAAAACTCTAATGTCAATAAAGTAATGTTTTGTAAAAGCAAGTTCTTATCTGTCATGAAACTTGTTTATGAAAGCAAGCATGTCATGAAGTATGAAAAACTCTGATGTCAATAAAGTCATGTTTATTTTAAAAAGCAAGTCCATGGCTGTCATGAAGTTTGCTTATGAAAGCACACATGTCATGAAGTATGAGAAGTTCTTATGTCAATAAAGTTAAGTTTTTTGCAAAAGCGAGTTCATGTATGTCATGTTTATTATTGTGCACGCTTGATATATTGTTGGTAGCTTAGATGTATAACTTGCTGAGATTATGAAAACCTCATCATGGTAGTCCCAACTACCATTCCCATCAGGAATGGTAAAAGCTGTGTCAGGGTAATATGGAGCACACCCTAGATTGGATGTGGTTGAATATAACGGTGGGCAGTTGGCCCAAGATGTCTGAAGACAATTACACAGTGGGAGCCTGTTTTAAGTTAACCAACTTTTACATGGAAACTGTCTCACTTTTGTTAAAAGATATTCATGCGATTTTAGAGGGGGAGCGTAATTGGACTCTGGTAGTTGAAGAAATCCTTAAATTCTAAAATCGTCTTGATTTGATCGGCCATCTCATGGAAATTATTTTGAAGTTAATAGTTGATATCTAAGAGATCTTGGGAGGCACAAGATAAGACTTATGACCATATAACCTAAAGCAATGTGCTTCTCTTTTCAG
Organism: Juglans hindsii; assembly: GCA_003123825.1. Lineage (NCBI taxonomy): Eukaryota > Viridiplantae > Streptophyta > Magnoliopsida > Fagales > Juglandaceae > Juglans > Juglans hindsii. The sequence goes on from QEOW01000482.1 coordinate 835,241, forward strand.
GTTTTAAACGGTCAATGTTTTGGGACCCTACTTTTGATGTATGAAGTGTTTAAACTTCATGTTTTGGTTAATTATGAATGAAATGGAAAGTTGTTTTGGGATTTAGTTATTCTGGTACGATGTATATTATTAAAAGAAAAAAATAGCAAATAAACTTGTTAATTAATTTACCGTTATTTGTTATTTCTGTTAATTAATTTACTGTTATTATAATTATAACACATAGGTCCCAACGCTTCAACCTTTGTTAAATCCAAACAGAGTTTGTGGGCATCACAATTAAAAAATAAAAAAAAAAGTGAGAAATAATACTTAGTGGCCACTTTGTTTTTGATATAAACAAACCTTTATTTGGAACCCATCTAGATATTTGATTAAAACTCAAATCAAGGTACTTAAGCTCTTGAAAGGGAAGATGTTCTTAAAGAGTATATATAGACCACCAGAAAAAGCAAGACATTGTAATTCAATGGCCTACACCTACATTACACTCAAATTAGGATCCATAGGGACACCAATTTCTACCTATTCACATTAGCATCATTGATTTCAACTAAAAAACTGAGCCCAAAGATGACCTCATTAACATTGTACTTGTGTGGTGTCAATAGTAGTGTTCTTCCACCCCTACTATACTGGAATTGAAGAAACAATGCTTCACAAACTCTCACATGAATAGCAAAACAATTTTGCACTATTTAATGAAACTCCTGTATACAGAGCATTTTTTATACAAAAAGTGGAACAAAAGATATATATTTGATATCTAGTGAGTGCCAAAGTATAAAAATGAAAGAAAATTAAGAGACTAAACCCAAACTTGGCATCACTATGATAATTAATTAAGGCCTTTCCTTGAACTTGCAATGATGATGAGGCAAGGAGATCCAGATCTAATGATGTAGAACTGCCATATTTTACATCTCTTTTCAATCTCAATCCCATAATTTCTATTAATTAATTAACAGTTGTTATAATTCTAATTCTGTTCAGTATTAGATGATCATTAACCAAATAAACCTCCAATATGTATTTCAAATAAATTTTGAGGATATGATGTAAGTCCAACAACCTATGTGACACTCCCATATTTCCGCTTGGGATTTGACAGAATCTAAAGTATTGGGATAGGCAACACAAGGTTATCTGCCACAGTTCATGACAAATAAAGATGCAATGCACCTAGCATGTATCTATCAATATGCAATATTCATAGTGAATAATTGTTTTTAGCAATACTACATACAAGAATAACATATCCCAAAACCATAAACATACTTCATAAAATTCACATAATAAATGTTCAAAAGTTACAGTGTATGTCCAAAGATCTGTAACAATACGAGTACTAGAGATAGCATTCCTTAAGTATATGTAAATACTATTAAAATATGCTAGGCTAATCCTTCGAGTAGTTCGCGCAACTCGGCTAAGGAAGCCAACATACTATTGATGAATCAGAGCATCAAGGCTATAAGCTCTATGTTGTGGTGTTGACGCCTAATCGACGTCCTCCAATCGACCGTCGGTCGCGTCTCCCGATCTTGGCACAAGATCAACCATTCCGGGGGGAATGGTAGTAGAGACTACCAAGTATGATTGATTACAAATTTGATTAAGTTAACAAATAGCTTTAACTAACAGTGTATAGATGCATGCATGATACTAAAAATGGGAATGCTGACATAAACAAGAATAACGTGACGTGACTTGGCAAATACATGACATGAACTAATGTAATCTAGAACTGATGTAAACTGAACTGACATGACATGAACTTGGACTGTATGTGAAATAACGTGACATGAAAACTGAACATGACGTGAACTGAATATGAACTGAACTTGAAACTGAACATGAGCTTGAAATCTTGTTCCCATCTAAACTACTTGATTAAACATGAACTGTGCCCCTATCGATACCGCATAACTTCACGAATATACGCACCAATTGCGAGCACATTAACATACACATTGCACTAGGGGTATCTGCACCCATTGCGAGTATGTAATCTATGCATCCCATGACAAGTATCTGTACCTGCATGAATACGTATAACATGAACAAGAACTGTGGTTGGCACCATTGGCGTTGGTGCCTGATTTCACTCCGACAACTAGTTACTTAGGTCCCATTCGAAGCCTGTTGATGGTACTCTGTCAACCTAGGAAATTTCACACCAGTTTAGACACTCCAGCGTGAATAATAGAGTTTCACTAGGATATTATCTCATCCTAGCACTTGGGATCGTGATAAACATAAAGGACTCAATTGAGTTGAAAATACTATTTTCGGGACAAACTTCAAATGCATGATATAACGTGACGTGAAACGAAGTGACAGATGACATAACATCTCGTCACACGACATGCATGTGTGATGAATGACATGGCATAACATGAAATAGATGAACATTTCATGACATGACGTATTGTGTAATAGATAAGCTTTTCATGATATAGCATAATGTGTAACAGATAAATATTTCATAACATACCAATGTGTAATAGATAAACATTTTGTGACATAACATAATATATAACAAATAAACATTTCGTGACATTGAATATTGTATAATAGATAAACATTTTGTGACATAGCATAATGTGTAACAGATAAACATTTCATAATATCGCACAATGTGACATGTATAAGCACATAAGAACATGAATATATGTCCTCTTACCAACACACATACACAATATCTTGACAGAAAGTTAGATGCTAACTTATAACAACGAAGCGTGATGAAAACTAAGCGTGACTAACATAAACTGTAAGGAGACATTTAAAAATGTTAGAAACTCCTTACTAGTATACTTAAAAAATAAAAATTATTGAATTAGAGTGAAATTACCATTTTACCCATACTTGTGGGAAAATAACAATTTTACGCCTAACTTAAGGATTTCACATCCTAACTCGAAAACTCGCCAAAATTTACATTCCTCATGTAAATTTTGTCTTAAATCTAAATATCTAATTAGAAAAATTTAAAACACAACAAAAGTATGTGAACCAAGCATAGTCTAAAACATGAAAAGTGCTAAAACTCTTGACTTTTGTTGCAATTCTTTCGGACCCTATCTTTCTTGCTAAACTCAAAACATGCAACATAAAAAATCACATCCTATGCTTCACTAACTTGCTAGAACAAATACCAAAAACTTACATAATAAAAATAACAACTTATTTCATATAAAAACTTCAAGTATTTTGACATCAAAGAACAATCCTTGACGTTTATGGTCTATCCATTTTCAAACAACTCCAAGAATTTCAAAAGTTTAATAGCATACTCTCAATTTGTTCAAAAAAAAAAAATTCTAAGGACTATCATTCTTTAAAAAAATTAAACCAAAATCACAAAAATTAACAAAATCATACACAACACAATTGGTATGCACCTATTCTCCAAAACCGAGTACCATGTGATTTGGTTTTTTATCAAACCTTTAGATCTGAAACTTCCAAGAAATAAATCACCAAGAAATAATCTCATATGCTTAATATTCAAATCTTAAAACAGATCTAAGTATCAAACCTAAGATCACAATGCAAAAATTGCATAAAAGCAAAGAACCATCCGTTAGTCTCACATACAAGACCTAATTGCACCTTTCAATGCATAAAAATTCATATCTTTATGATCAACACCATAAATCTTCAAAATAATATTCTACCAGATATATCAAAGTCCTAAGAGAAACATATGTGAATATTAACGTCATTGGAGCATGCTTTCATAACAAAAGACATAAGCTTTCACAAAATAGGAACTTTTTTCATACTCCCAGTTTTCAACTTTTTAGATCTATGCAAAACTCATATGATAAACTTATAACATGCATTGAATCTTCATCAAAATTGTATATTAGTGACTTAACTATACACCAGAAAAAGATCAGACCATGATCTTGCCAAGAACTTAATAAAAAACATAAATAATTCACACATCGTCTAGACTATCGGGCAGAATGACCTCTGCATGCTTCAACAGACTTTTCACCCATCAAATGCCCATTAAAATTTATAAAATATATAGCAACATAAAATAGAATCCAACCTATGTGAAGGTATCTTCGTGAGAACCCACTTACAAAAGTTTCGAACAATTCGAGCAAAAAATGCCCAAAAAGCTGTTCGAGAGTTCCTCTGGATTTCTCTCCAAATAAGTGTTTCTAAAGTGACAAAAGACTAATGAAATGGCCATGGACAAGACTTATACTGTAGGAGGGGTTTAGAGGAGTTGTGAAAGTGACTTTTGGGAGATGTGGTGTCAGCAAAACTAGAAGATAAACCAGGTGCCACAACCTATGTTTTTTCAACCTGCTGCTAATGTGTGAGAGGAAGGCAGTGAGGTGGCTCTTGGTCTTCCCATCAACCACTATTTGGGGCTGACTTAGGAAGTGAAAGGATACACATGGAAGGGGAGAAACTTCCTCAACAAGGCTTGCCTTGGTGGTGCAATTTCATGGGCATTAACCGAATGGGCCATATTTGGGGTTTCAATGGGGTTTGATTTGGGGTTTGGGTTTCTAATTAAAATATTATGGTACAAAAGAATGAATGAGAGTGTAATGACATGAATTTGAGTAGTTAATAGCATGCAAAAGTGATTTAATCATGTGATTAAAAACTAAGCTACAACCAGTCAACACTTAGGGTGTGAGGTAACCATTTGGGGTTTGGGGAAACCATTTAGGTTTTTGGTTTACACCAAAGTTTTGGGGTTTCAATTGGATTTTAAGTATATGGGGACTTACTAGGGTTGAAACCCTATTTAATTTGGAACAAATTGGATGGTTGGATGGGATAGTGTTTAGCTTAGGTGGCATGATCACAGAGCTTGATTTTCCTTCATATTTCCATCTCATTGTTCCTCTTGGGGCCAAGTGTCCTATATTATTCACCAAGTATGGCTAAGATCTTGCCAAGTGTAAAAATGAAACTTATCTAGACTAATTTGAAAAATCCACATTGTGATCTGAAAATGATAGGCTACATGCTAACACTAGTGTTACTATTCACTCAAAAAATGGTGAAAATAACTTTTCATCATAAAATCGTAGATAATGCTACGAAATTAGGAGTGTACTTTGATTCACGAAATTTAATTCCTAACTAGATCAAACAAATCAAAACATGTTTTCTAATAGCTGCTGTCTGGAAAACGTCATTTTATTGCACCATAAAATTCTTAATATCTATCTGAGACTAATGGCGCGGACCATTTTCTCATTCTCAGATTCCTAAGTACTTCAAATAAATAAAATTACATTTTTGATACTTAAGTGGGCCAAAAATTGACTATGCTAGCAGATTCAATCATATGTGATCATTGCTCGATTCGTGAGACCTTTTCATTGTTTTCACGATGATCCTAAAGCCTAAGAAAATTCATCAACTGAATTTCTGACGGGTTATTACAACCTAGTTAAAATAAGGAGAAGAAAATACTTGGCATGTTACAGGTGAAAGTAAACAATAAGTAAGTTACAAGAAATAACTTCTAGGAGAAAATTATAGCCACCATGGAAACCAGAAGGGGAAACCGTGACCCAGACCGCCAGTCAGGGAGACCTCGGGGGGCCCAGAGTCACAGGATAACCGACCTATCTTTCCTGAGGGCGAATTTAATGGGAAAGAGAGGGACCCCACCCTCGCATTTAATGAGATGACCAGGAACACATGCAAGGATGATTTGGGAAAGGATAGGCAACTGATGGGCCAACGTCTTGGGAAGCGCAAGCATACAGAAACCTGGGAAAGTGGGACACGACAGAGAGAACGACATAAGGCATCTAAGGGGTAAGATTCACTCTCTTAGATTTCCTAGCTTCAACAAAAACTCCTACGATATCTAACTTTGGTATCGGAGGCTACCCAGCTCTAGCCACCCTTTCTTTCTTCCTCCTACAGGTATTAGGCAGCAGTTATAGTGACGACTACAAAACTTGCCTTAACAGTTGTTTTGGCCGAACATCATCATCATGCCTGATGAGTGTACGAAAGTATACTCTAAATACCCTATTATTGGACTAAAATGCAGAAATGTGAATAGAAATAATAGGAATTAATATGTACTCTTGAATTGAGTTTATATTTACTTTGGAATACAACTGAGTAAATTTTTATGTTTAATTTCAGAGTCTATAAAAGAGCAAGTCCAAACCCAGTTAAATTCAAAGGTCTTTCAAGTGGGCAAGATGTTATAACAACTTAAGAACTTTTGACGAGTGTAGGACTCTTCAAATAAGGATAATGATGGGATTTGAGAGTAATTCGGATCAAGAGGAATTGTCAGTCCGAAATTCGCTAGAAGACAACCTGCACATACTTTAGTATTTTGATCATAACTTTCCACTCAAATATTAGATTGATGCAATTCTTGATGCTTTAAAAAGATGTATTAAAGGGCTACAAAGTTGTCTCTACTAAGGATTTCTAAATTCAAAATCCTGAAGTGCATAGGTGGCTGCCAAGATGAGTCCTAAAATTTAGGCGATTTTGTATGCAGGAATATGAAGACAGGGTTTTTTTCCTACCCTATGTAAGCATTTCATTAGCATGAAATTGAGAGTTCATAAAGAGGGGACGACTCAGTTCTGAAGGGGGGAGATGAAATTAATTTCCATGGCCGCCGTTTGCTTTATTTTTCTCTTGAGATTTTTATTGTCCATTATATTTATGGGTAACTAAATTCTCAAGTAAGGCTAGGGATGAACTTGCACATTAGATGGTATTTTTTAATTTATTTTTTATTTATGTATTTGATTTTCAATTACTAAAACTCTTTTGCTTTATCATTCTCAATTCATTGTTAATGTCTTCTTCTCCAAATAATCATAGAATTTATTCCGTTTATGGATTCATGCATACTTTTTCTATTGAATGTTTTAGCTCTTTGATTATGTTTGGATCAATTATTTATCTATATTGATTTAATTCTTTGCTGCAATATCGCTTCTTAAGTATATTGTCGTTGTTAGATTTTCTCAATAATGATAATAATTTACGTATTTTAAAAGTGGTGAATGATTTTCAAAGGGTTACATTTAGTTTAATCTTGGTTTATAAATCTATATCCTCCGATTGAAAATTTTGGGAATTGAGTTCTCAATTGAGTTATTCAATGAATTAAGAATAATTAAAATACCAGATTTGTGCAAGGGATTCTCGACGCTTTACTATTTGTCAAATTTGAGTACTTTTTCCATTAGTCACTTTGCTTCACTTTAATTTGCATTTAAAATTAATCTTTGTCCTCCATTAATCATTTAATACTTTTCTTTAGTTTCTTTGTTCCTGCTACTATTCTTTTAATTTGTCTCTTTGTGGAATCGACACTCCAAAACTATGCTACAACTACCGCGTTATTCTTTGAGCGTAATCAATCCTTTTTCAATGCTTACCACAATCTGCGAATGCATGGTCGAAATGCCCTCAACCTTGGCGAATGGTTCAGAGCCACGACCACACGAACGGGAGGATAGGCGATCAAACCCCGGCCAAGGACAAAAGAGCACGTGGTAGAACCCCCCATTTGAAATGAAAAAGCCCGAACTAGTGCGCTCTGCCTCGCTAGTCCTTCCTCCGCTCCCCCCCCCCCAACTTGTCGACCAGAAGATGGAAGTCCGAGATGAACAGAACCTCAAGCAGGGAGAAACTGATGAACTTCTTGAGCTTGTGCCATTGGATATCACATGCTCGAAAAGAGGGTGAGGGTAGGGCTCCTCGTAGACCAATAGGACATGTTCGTCTGGCAGCATTCTGACATGCGCAGTATCGACAATGGCATAATCGAACATTGCCTGATCGTCCATTCAAATGCTAAGAAGGCTCTACAAAAAAGATGAAGTTGCTAGCGGAGGGGTTCATCAAGGAAGCCCGCTATCCGAAATGGCTCTCCAACTTGGTCCTAGTCTGAAAGAGTAAATTACAAATGGAGAATGTGCATGGACTTCACTCATTTGAACAAAACTTGTCCCAAAGACAACTTCCCCCTACCGCTCATTAACCTGATCTTCAATTCAGCTAACCATAAGTTTCTGAGTATCATGGATGCCTACTCCAGGTACAACTAGATACAAATGAAACCAGAGGATGAAGAAACGACCATTCTCATAATAGACCAAGTCTATTGCTACTGGGTGATGCCCTTCAGCCTAAAAAACACTGGAGTTACCTACCAAAGACTGGGCAATAGAATGTTTAAGGAGTAGATAGGGTGCAACAGGGAGGTGTATGTTGACAAACTCCTGGTCAAAAGCTAGGATCTTGAAGTACACCCGAACAACCTGCAGGAGGCCTTCGCGATCCCCTGAAAATACGGGATGAAGCTCAACCCGATGAAGTGAGCTTTCTGAATCAGGTCTGGAAAATTCTTTGGATTCATGGTCTCAAAGAGGGGAATAGAGGTGACAGACAAGATTCAAGTGATGATCAATATGAAGTCTCCGCAGACCTTAAATGAAGTCCAAAGACTTGCCTAGAGGATGGTCGCACTCAATTGATTTGTCTTCCACTCCACCGACAAGTGCGTGTCATTCCTACAAGTGTTATGAAAAACCCGCGAGTGGGATAACAGGTGCGAGGAAACATTCGCCAAACTTAAGGCTTATCTCGCGAACCCACCGCTACTGAGCCAAATGGTCCTGAGGGAAGGGTTATATCTCTACCTCTCTGTCACCGTTGTCACCATCTCAACTGCACTGATGCGGGAGGAGGGCAAGGCACAACACCCCGTCTACTGCACTAGCAGGGCATTGAGGGGAGCAGAACCCAAATACCAGATCATGGAGCTGTTGGTGTTCGAGTTAGTGGTAGTTGCCCGCCGACTCAGACCATACTTTTAGGCACACCCATCCAAGTCCCAACAAAAGCGTTGCTGAAAATGATCTTGCAGCACCCACACATGTCTTGGCGCCTGGTGAATTGGTCAATTGAACTGAGCGAGTTTGACATCGACAATGCCCCTCGGACGGTTATCAAGGACAACCACTGGCAAATTTCATCTCTAAAATGACAAGCCCATGCGAGGAGGACTCCCTCCCCACACAAGAGGGCCGCTCGTGGCATGTTTACATTGTTGGGTCGTCTTGTCGGAAGGGCGAGGGCGTGGGAGTGTATGTCATTTTCGACGAGGGGGAAGAGGCGTACCACTCGATTAGGCTTGACTTCAAGACCACTAATAATGAGGCGGAATATGAGGCCCTCCTAGCGAGCTTTTCCATTGCAACGACGATGGATGTAGCGAACGTGAAGATAAAGGAGGACTTCGAAGTGGTGGTGAACCAAGTCAGGGTGGAGTATATAGCGAAAGGTGAGAAGCTCCAACTCTACCTATAGCGAGTGTGGGAGGAACTCGACCGATTTCAGAGCTTTGATATTTTGAACGAATCCTTCACAAGGATAACTTAAAAGCTGATGGATTAGCCCGAGCCGCATCGGGTATGGAGGATGCATAGCTGCCATGAAAAACTACTGTGTGGGCAGTGGACATCCGCGTGATAGGGGCCACGGTCACTAAATTGGGAGACACCACGCCGGAATGGGCCCGAGAGGTAGACCGACTCCTGACCACTTGGGAGCTACCAACGTAGAAAGAAGAGGCGAGGAGGGTGAGGAACCGGGCTGCTCATTACACCTTACTAGACTAGAAACTGTACAAGCGGGGCTTCTCTTCCCCCCTCCTTAGGCGCATCTCCTTGGAAGAAGCCCAGTAAGTCATGGTGGAGATACCCAAGGGGGTTTGCCGCAGCAACTCAAGCAAAAACCCTAAAGGGCAAGCGTTAAGGACTGGCTACTACTAGCATCAAGCCCTTCGAGATGCAGAGGAGTTTGTTCGGAGGTTCAAGGCATGTCAGGAGCATGCATCCGTGCCACACTGACCACCGGAGGAGATGACATTCATTATCTCCCCCTAACCCTTTGCACAATGGGGGCTAGACATCGTCGGACCAATAACGAAAGGAAATGGCAGTGCCAAGTTCATCATGGTGGCAGTAGACTACTTCACCAAATGGGTCGAAGCGAAGCCTTACGCCACCATAACCTTGGTCAGTGTGACTTGATTGTTGCGGAAGACCATGGTATGTCGGTACAAAACCCTCCGAGCCGTCATTGCCAACAATGGTAGACAATTTGACTCGGACCAATACAAAAACTGGTGTGGGGACCTAGGAGTAAAGGCTATTATTCATCACCAAGGCACTCGCAAGCCAATGGTCAAGTCTAGGTGGCAAACAAAACCATTGTGGGGCTACTGAAGAAGAGACTGGTAGCCAAAAAGGGGGCCTAGGAAGAAGAGTTGCTTGGTGTCTTATAGGCGCAACACACCTCAGTACGGATCATTAGTGGGCAAACTCCCTTTACCCTAGTGTATGGAAGCGAGGCGGTCATGCCAGTGGAGGTGGGCGTGCCCACTTTCCAAGTCCAAGATTTTGAGGAGAAAGCAAACGACAAAGGCCTGTGCACCAAACTGGACCTGGCATATGAGAGGAGGAATGAAACGGAGGCAAAGATGGCAACTGACAAAAGAAAGATTGAGCAATACTTCAACCGATGGGTAAGACCTCGGTCGTTCAAAGAAAGAGACCTAGTACTGTGGGAGACGGGAGTGACTACCCAGGATGAGGGAAAACTTGGACCGAAGTGGGAGGGACCTTACATTGTCACAGCCTATCATAGACCAGGAATGTACTGGTTGAAGGACATCAATGGGCAAGTGAGGCCACAACAGCGGAACACCGAGCAACTCAAAAAGTATTACGTATGAGAGCGGAGTGAAAGAGGGAGGGTTGTTCCTTCTCATCAACAATGTAATGAAAAGAGTTTGTCATATTATCCCCAAATGAAGCTTTTCAAGGGGGGAACACCTCTCCAAAGTGTCCTAGTCCCCCATTTGCTGCACAACGTTGTTGATTCTAGATCCCACCTGGTTCCCTAGGCCAATGCTATGTGCTCGGACCTTAATTGTCGAGGAGGGGAACACCTCTCCAAAGTGTCCCAGTTCCCCCTCGGTGCCTAGCGCGGTCGATTTCAGATCCCGCCTGATTCTCTAGGTCGATGCTCCATGCTCAAACCTCAAAGGTTGAGGTGGGGAACACCTCTCCAAAGTGTTCCAGTCCCCCTGCCACCCAGCATGGTCGATTTCAAATCCCGCCTAGTTCCCTGGGTCGATCCTCCACTCTCGGACCTCAATGGTCGAGGAGGGGAACACCATTCCAAATTATGAGGCAAATATCAATAGGATCTGTGGATATAGGATGTGTCTTTGTGAAACTAGAGACTTTGTGTTGGATGGCCTATCTTGAGACTTTAGACGCAATGTGCTATTTGAGAAACTAGTTATGATTATAAAAGAAGAACCTACGAAAGTAAAGTAGAGACTATTGACTCCATAAGTCTTTCGGGATTAGTTATAGTCATGTGGAGCAAATTTCGATGACGAAATTTTTTAAGGGGAAGACCTAGGCCCAAAAGCCCTACCTATCAATCCCTAGGGTTAGGTCTTCTTCCTTTTTCCTCCCTTTTCTTCTTCTCTCCCCCTCCTTGGCAAACCAAGCCGCCGTTGACATCTCCTTATCCCTCACTCCCATCGTCGCTCACCACACCAGATGCCAATCTATGCCGTGTGAGACAATCATAATCCTTCCATCGTCAATAAGCTCCTTTACCCCCGTATCTCCTGTCGTCTCTCTCTCTCCTTGCTGTCATATCGCACCTCAAAGAGTGTTGTCATCAGCCGAGCCCTGCACCACATCTTTCCACCCCTCTCTCTCTATTGTTCTCTCTCCTAGACCTGATACCCTCCCTTTCCCTTCATTTTTTTCTTGTCTTTCGCTGCCACCCTTGTCACTATGACGCACTATTGTTGCTTATCATCATAACAGCCACACGCCACCAGGAGATATGTCTCTCTCTTGGTCTCGCCCTCATTCTAGTAGATCTCTCTCTGTCTCTCACTCTCTCCCTCTCTCTGTCTCTCGTCCTTTATCCCTCTCAGTAAAGACACTGCCACCGTCAACCAGCACGTCACTAGTACACTGCCTTCGTCACTCGCCAACTGACCCTTCCTCACTCGCCAATGTTGGGTGGCCGACTGTTGTTGTCTGCACATTTCTTCACCTGAGCTCCTTCGCCTCTCTCTCTCCTTTCTTCTGCCTCAAACACTCTCTCGATCTTTCTTCTCCTCTCTATAAGCATTGTTGTGCTCCCTCCCCCTCTTTGTGAGTCATTGTCGTAACTCTAGCCGCACCACCACCTCTGCCGCCATCAACCAGCCCTCCGTCTCCCTCCCTATCTTCATCACTCTCCGCCCTCCAACTCTCTCTCCACCCGGCCTTGGTCATCGTTTCCCCCATGGCTACTATCTCTCAATTGCATGAGCATAGCATAGGGTCAGAGTCATAATTGTTACTTTTCAACGGAACAATGCAATTTCACAAACTACCCACTGTCTAGCAACACCCCCACGTGTGTGGCCTTCGAGCCATCTACTAATGGGAACACTCTCGATCTACAGTAGAACTGGGACACTCAGATCATCCAGAAAATACAGCTTTGCACTGTTAATAGTTCTTGGACTAGCTTTTAAAATAACTGTAGTTGAAAAGATTATGAAACTATGTTTTAGGTAGTCTGGTTGTGAATTGTGATGGGATTATTTTTGTCGTAGAGGGCCTTGTGGCGCGTTGTGATTAAATGGTAGTTGGTTGTGAATCTGTGTGGTGGCCCAGGGTCGTGGAGTGTTGAGAATGAAACATGTAGTTGGTTGTGATGTTGAAAATTGTTTGTTGTTAAATAATGTGTTTGTTTTATTATATATTTTACATCATTGCTATGTCATTCACTAATTAATTATTGCATGGATGTCAGAATTACATTGGTTACCTGTCATTAATATTCCTATAATTGTGCTCTAGTTGTGTGTAAATTGGAATTCGAAAACTGCTGGTTTTTTTTTTGTCAAATAATCTTATGGGTGTGTGCGCATCACGACCCCAAGCAGAGATGGGGTATTATCTCGATGGAGCTCCTCTGGTCACTCGAGAACGCATAAAACTGAGTGACATCCCCTGGACATTAGTTTGGTGATGTAATTTTAATTTTCTGGTACTATTAGGATTTTTGTGACTTCCCACTTTATTTTTTTCGGCTATGAATTAGTTGCACACTCTTATATTGCATGTACGCACACACTTACTAACACTATGCGCTAGGGTGTTTGAGCTGAGTGCTCAACATCCCTGTTAATGACTTAATTGCACAACAGACAGGAAGGGAGGAAAGAATTATCCTCGGCCCATGAGGAAATTTGAGCTTTGATACGATGCTCTTCGTGCTCATCCATAAAATACGTAATAAATAAGTGAATAAAAGTAAATAAAGAGAGACATATGAATTTACATGGTTCGGCAAAATGCCTACGTCCACAGGGTGTTTGGGGGCAAAATCAACTATAATGGGTGATTTTACAATCTCCCCTGGCCTCACACATCTCACATTACAATGAAGGAATTTAGAAAAGATTCTTTGGATTCGCTATGTGTGGTGGAGCTTGCGCGTAGGGAGCTTCTGTATAGAGAACTTGTGGAGAGTCTGTTCGTTTTGTAGGGGATCCCCTCATATACATAGAGGTCCAACTTGTCTTGTGACACTTTCACTTGTTCAGAATCTGAGTCTCTTTCCTTTTAGGTGTCTGAATCCCTTTCCTCTTAGGAGTCTGAATTCATTTCCTCTCAAGAGTCTGAATCTCTTTCCTTTTAGGAGTCTGAGTCAACTTGTCCTATCTTTTCTTACCTTTATCTCTTAGTTTGATTTTTGGCCTTATCTTGAGGCCAGATTATAGGCTACTAATTTGACACCTACAGATACCCGCGATGCTTAATGGTGATTTTCTGGACAAGAAAACCTTGAGAATCTTCAAGTCAATAATCTACAGAATAAATTTAAAAATTGATCCCTGGTTTCCTGTCTGGTCCCTACTTTTCATTTTGTTTCCTGATTTTCTATTTATTTTGCGCTAAGCGACGAGGTGCTTAGCTTGGGGAGATGGGTAGGAGGTGTACTCGATCACATTAGGTGTGAGCATGGAGGTCTACTTTGGCGGGCGCGGTAGTGGCGAGAGTATGGAGCTCGATTTTGAGTTTGTGTATTTGTGTATATGTTTGCCACCAGAGATTGTTTATTGTTCATGAAGAGTGCATATTTCCAGGATTGGTTCTTTGTATGTATTTTTGTGATTGTTTTTTCTTTTGTTGCTAGTAGTGGATTTTCTGCCCCTTAGTATAAATTTCTGTTGTTGTTCTCATTTTGTTGTTGGCGGTTGTAGAGCCTCGTGGCTCGTTGCCAAAGGTAACCCGCTCGAGGCGGTTGTAGAGCTTAGTGGCTTGTTCCCGAAGGTAACCCTCTCGAGGCAGTCGTAGCACGAGCATAAACACTCGGCATTTGTTGGAGAAAGATGTTGTGCTTGTACTGCTGTCCATGTGAGAGAGGTCAAGTACTTCAGAGAGTTGCTCGCCTGTTAGGTGCCTGGGAGGTTGAGCAGTCCTTGACCTTTCCCACCAATTGATTTGCACCGCGAGTATTGACTCAACATTGGTGGCTAACTACAGAGGTCGGGCGGTCCTTGACCTTTCCCGCTTGTTGATTTGCACTACGAACATTTGCTCGACCTTTGGTGGCTAACTTATCGGGTGCACCGCGAGTGTGTACTCGACCTTCGGTGGCTAACTCTTGAGAGGGTCGCAAGTTTTCTGACCTTCGTGCCCTTTGGGATTGCACAACGAGCATGTGCTCGACCTTTGGTGGCTAGCTTATTGGGTGCACCGCTAGTGTATACTTGACCATTGGTGGCTAACTATTGGAAGGGTTGCAGAGTCTTCTAACCTTACTACCCTTTGCGATTGCACCGCGAGCATGTGCTCAACCTTTAGTGGCTAGCTTATTCGGTGCACCGCTAGTGTATACTCGACCTTTGGTGGCCAACTGTTGAGAGGATCACGGGGTCTTCTGACCTCTGCGCCCTTTGGGATTGCACCACAAGCATGTGCTCGACCTTTGGTGGCTAACTTATTGGGTGCACTGCAAGTGTATACTAGACCTTTGGTGTTTGAGGGGATGCTCGACCGCATTATTGTCGCGGGAGGCTGAGTTTGACCGCCTTGAGAGGTTTTCACCAAAAACTAAATAGGTTAGTGTAATACAAATTATAAGTTTCAGATTTGTAAACCTGAGTCATTCTTCTAGAGTGTGGTGAAGGCTGGTGACACGCGGGCGATTTTAGTATTGATGAAGGTCTAGAATGCCCGTGAGACCAAACGGTCTATTCTGATGAAGACAGAATAATGCCCGAGAGGGGCTTTGTAGGCGGTGTTCAATGTCGTTCTGGTGATTTCCAGCAAAGTATACTCTTGGGTCCTGTAGCCATAGAGCAATTAAGCCCCCCACTTTCCATTTTTCCCAACTGGTTGTTGCTTGCCCACCCACGGCAGAATGGTTGCCTGGCATTGGGGCGATGAGATAACTTGTGTTCTGCATGTTGCCTCTTGGCTTTATCTCTTCGTTGCCTTGGGTGAGTTGTGCCTTGCTTGCGTGCCTCTATCAAGTACTCGGCAGGAAACAGTGGAAAAGCTCAGGTCAGGTGGGGTTTCGTCTGGTAGTCGGGCTGGGTATGTAGTATTAGACTATGTTGGATTTTGTAATTCAGGAGTTCATACTCTTGTACTATGTGTCTTTTGTGTTAAGGTTGTGATTAGATGAATGATGAATCTAATCATGTATTAATGTTATGAAAGTCATTTTGGGATTTAGTTTATTATGGTGCAACTTTTGTTTGATAAGAAAGAAAAATATCTACTGCGATTATTGCATATTGTTAGAACTTTGCTAAGTTTGTTGCATATTTTCTATCACAGGGGTATATAACCTTGTGTTGCATGTTCCAAAAATTCGATCGTCATCAAATCCCAAGTGGAAGTTGTGGGCGTTAGACATGGTCTCAATTTACATGAACTTTATACCTAATAAAAGAGGCAATATTGATCGAATCCAAAACAGTACACTTCATTTCCAAAACAACATTGTTCTTCCAACATAAAATGGTGAAGCACAAACAAATATACAACTTCTTCACACAAAATCACCTCCAACCAATAACCATAAATTCAAGCTCCCAGTTGACAATAGCCCAAGCAAAGCCCCAACAATACGCTCATAGTTTCAGTGCAAAACTGTTGAGTTCGAATCCCGACTCTATATTCTATTGTATTTAATTAAATATTCTACGTATTTGGCCAACTTGTTAACGAGAAGTCTAGCCCACACATGAGCTTCCATCAACTTTGAAAAAGTGGTGATTCAACTTCTGAAGAATCACAGGGTAGGGAACTTCTAATATTATCATATCTGTCCTCTCACTACAATCTGTACCTTATGATTTGGTGTAGAACAAGTTAACATAAAAGTGTATTGTTGTACCAAATCTGTCCAGTTTAAATTCCCATGACGCTATCTTAGGCTTGCTGGTCAATACTCATGCATAGCTTCCAACAGTAGTCCGAAATCAATTCTTACTACGCGTCCCAAATACGGTGACATATACCCCAAATTGATTGCTATGAACGTATCAAAAATCAAGAAGGTAAAGACCATTGAAAAGTAGGGAGATTGAGAAATTGGATAGAACATCATATTTAGTACTCAAAGTCCACAGCTTATAATTGAGTCATCAGTCAAGGTCTTTCCAAGGTTATCATTTTTGCATGAAATAATGTAATAATTTATATAAATTTTAAGGTATTATACATTTTAATTTTGAAAATTTAATAATTATAAAGATCGAGGTGTTTTGTGGAGGTCTAGAATTCTTTTCTCACCATAATTGCTTTTTTAATTTGTATCTTTGCGTGTCATTGGACACAATATAAGAATAAGCGAATTTACATTGCAAATTGTCTAATTCGCTTTCATTGACACTGAGCCTTCATTGGCCTATTAATTTCTAAGTCATTGGTCAAGGTCTTCTCAAATTAAGGTGTTTTGCAGGAAGATAGAGACAATGCATCTTGTCTTATATATTTACTCAAAAACTTCAATATTTTTTATATTTTTAAATTTTTAAAACTAGTAAATTTGAAATGGATTTTTGTGAAGGTGGGAGAATATTCCCCCCTCCCCCCCCCCCCCCCCCGGTGGGGCCATCTGAATTAGGCTTAGGGCAAATGTTGGGGCCCATTCTAGCTCGGGTCTCACCCTTCCGAGACCCAAAATTGTCAATGGGGTCCAACCTTGAAAGTTGCATCAAAAGAAGGAGGATGCAAAGTGTAGGAAGCTAGATAAGGGGAAACATATGGGATACGCTGACTCTGACGTCCCCTGTTGCACCTAGCATTAAAGGACTTACATTAGTTGGTAAATGAAGGACGCAAACGACCCACCGTCTGGACATGCCTTGGAAGTCACGCCACATTAAATGCACAGTCTCAGGAGCCACGTCGCATTAAAAGCTCTGACTTAGAAGACAATGTTGCATTAAATATCCAGACTAAGATGGACGTGGGCGGGATGGCTTAACCCTAACACGGGGAACAAAATGTTCCCTCACAACCTCTTATAAACTACATCCCAAGTACAAAGAAATCTCTGAACTGAATTACTCTAAGCTAATGCTAAGAACATGCAAGACTAACTTAGACTTCAGAGATTCCCCGGAGAACCCCGAGCCCACCTTCTTCTTTGTGATCACAGGTGAAGACCTCGGCCCGGGTTACTAGAACCTTATCTAGGCATACGAAACACGACATTAACAGTGGTGCCTTCTGTGGGATCTTTCCTATAGGTGTAACGTGTCATTCGTATGCTGATGAAAACCCATTCTCAAGCAACTCAAGAACCAAAAACCTTACTACAAGACATGCAAGAACTAAGGCCGATGGAAGGCGAGGTAAATGTGATAGAGCCCCTGGGAAACAACTGCGCCCCGCCGCCCCCTCTCAAGTTCATCTTAAGGGGAGGGGGGAGGGGAATCAGGGACAAGCAAGCTCTCCGACAGGAAGAGCCAAATGAACAAATCGAGCTGGCTTCCTTAGACCCAACCGTCCCCAGGCCAAGATCAAACTTGGCAGGAGGATGGCACCCAGCATGCGACAAGTTATGATGCAAGTCCTCATAGAGCATCAGGATGTGCTTGCTTAGAGCCGCAAAAACATGCTCGGGATTGACTCAGATATCATTCAACATCATCTGTGTGTGAGCCCAGAAGCCAAGAAGGTCAGGTAGAAAAGGCGGTGCTTCAGTGCCGAGAAATGCACAACCATCACCGAGGAGGCTGATCGCCTTTTAGAGGCTAGATTCATACGCAAAGCACGCTACCTGGACTACCTATCCAATGTTGTGGTTGTGAGGAACGCCAACAACAAGTGTAGAATGTGTGTTGATTTCACGAATCTGAACAATGCTTGTCTCAAAGATAGCTTCCCACTTCCCCAGATCAACCTGATAGTGGACTCCACCGTGGGAAATCGCATGCTCATTTTCATGGATGCTCACTCAGGGTACAACCAGATATGCATGAACCTCGACGATGAGGAGAAAACATTGTTTATCACGAATAGGGGGCTATACTGCTACACGGCCATGCCCTTTGGCTTGAAAAAAGATGAGGCCACCTACTAGCGGTTAGTCAACTGCATGTTCAGAGAAAAAATAGAGTGGAGCATGGAGGTTTACGTGAATGACCTCCTCCTTGTGAAGAGCAAGGCCCCTGAATAACACTTAGCCAATCTGCGCGAGGCCTTCGCGATACTAAGTGCGTGTTCGATGTGGAGTCTTGGAAGTTCTTGGGTTTCATGGTCTCAGAGCAGGGAATAGTGGCCAACCCGAAAAAGATGGAGGCCATACTCAACATGGTGCCACCTCGAAGCATCAATGATGTGCAAAGGCTCGCTGGCCGAGTGGCAGCTCTTAATCGATTTGTATCCTTATCAACAGATAAGTGCCTGCTGGTTTTCAAAGTCCTGCGAAAGGTGCAGACTTGGAATGACGAATGCGACCGGGCTTTCGAGAACCTTAAGCAATACCTCGCCAACCCTCCCCTACTCAGTCAAGCTAACCCAGGAGAAGTCTTGAGCTTGTATTTGTTTGTCTCCCCATTTGCGGTCTCCGTGGCTCTAATGTGGGATTTGAAAGACTCTTAGAAACCTGTGTACTACACTAGCCATTCTTTTCGAGGTGGGGAAGAGAAATACCCTCGCATGGACCACCTTGCATTTGCCCTTATAACAATTGCCCGCCAACTCAGACCATACTTCCAGGCACACCCGATACGAGTCCTGATTGAAGCCCCCCTGAAGAAGATCTTATAACGACCAGATGTCTCGGGTCGGCTAATGAATTGGGCAGTGGAGCTGAGTGAGTTCGACATAGAGTACGTCCCTAGGAGCTCTATTAAGGAACAAGTACTGGCAAACTTCATTGTAGAATTCACTAGCTCTCCGGAAGAGATCTGAGATGCACTTCCCATGATTCCTTGGCAGATCTTCGTTGATGGCTCATCTTGCCGAGCTGGAGGGGGAGTGGGGGTGCATATCATTGTGGATACCGGAGAAGAGCACAACTATGCCATTAGATTGGCATTCAAATCCACCAACAATGAAGTAGGATATGAAGCGTTGTTGGTCGACTTGGCAGCCGCTAAGTTACAGGGGGCCAATGAGATAGAGGTGAAAGCCGACTCCTAGGTAATCATCAACCAAGTCCGGGGGGAGTTCATTATGAAGAGCGAAAAATTAAAAAAAATATTTGACATTGGTGGGAGTTAAGCATGGTCACATCAGATATTTTTAAATTCCCCAAATACCAAGAGTCGAGAACCAAAAGGCCGACAAATTAGAGTGAGCCTCGTCCAAGCAGGAAGACTCACCTCTACCAATGAAGACAGTGGTTAGCATAGTAGAGGTGCCCTTGATATGGGTCGAGAAGTCAAAGTTGAGGCCAGGAGCTCCAAAATGGGCTACGGTTATAGTCAAGTACCTCGATGCCAACGCTTCATCCTAACTGACGGGGTTATTCCATGCCCCTCCTAAGGTGTGTCTCACTTAAGCAAGCGTAGTAAGTCCTAAGAGCTAGATACATGAAGGAGTATGCGGCAACCACTCGGGAGGGAAAGGACTAGCGGGTAAAGTAATGAGAGTTGGATACATCCAGAGGTGAATTTCAATTCGACCTCACCACTCCCAACAACCTTGGTTTTACTTGAATCACCAAGCATAATAGTTTTTTTCTTCTTCAAAGGGATAATAATTTTTGAGCTAATCTTTATCATAGCAGACATGTCAATTGGCACCAGAATATGCCTACCATCCTTCAACAAATTGAACCATGTTAATGCCTGTAATCATTGCTACAAATGGTTCCTCAGTTATGTAAACTTGAAGGTTATTTTCTCGCTTTCGAAACATGCAAATTCTAGCAAATTGCCCACTTTTGCCACAGACAAAACAAGATTGATTTTGTGAAGAGGGTCCTCGGTTCTTTCTTATGTGAGGTCTAGTAAGCTTTTCTTTGTGGCTTCAAATGACTATTTCTTGAATCCCAACCTTTGGGCAAGACACAATTTTCATAAATTAAATTTACCTTTGTCGTGAAAACGTACAAGATGTTCAAAAGGCTTAAATAAAAGAGCACAGATATATAATAGTTCCATCTATTGAAATAGGCTGGTTCCCTTGAAATGGAAGGGCTTGTTGAGATCTCCAACACTTTCTATCCATTTTTCGATTATAGGCTCCATCTAAATTTTCGTAAAATTGTTAGTGAAATACGAAACAATATAATAAAAATTACAATGAAATTGACATTCAAACGAAACTAGTTTAGATTGAGGCATGGAAATCTCACTCTCTTTAAGGAGATTCAAGTTCTCTGCGGTATACAAAATTTTGAATTTAACCAGTGCAGCAGACCTCCTCTTGACTTGTCTCCTCTAAAATATGATACAATGCCAACCTAACTGATCATCGTATAGCTCAAACCTACTCTGCACAAGTGGTTAATCCTAAAACTCCACTTAAAAAACACATCTATTTTGTCTGGAATTACTCTTAAAAAAAATCTACACACTTTTACTTTTCTTTTTGTTTTTCTAAAAAACTTTACACTTCTTTTGTACGTAAAATAAAGAACACCATGGGCGTGTGGCTCTCACGCGCCACCACGAGGAGCTTTCTACTGACACCACGCATGGCGTTTCTGCGGCCAGTGACTCCGGGACTTTCAAGATCAACCATCAGGCTTCCTCCCAAAGTGGTGTGTGTCCTGCATGTGTCACTACAACCCCTTTTCCAATGTTTTTTCACTCCAAGTTTTTTATTTTGTTTGTAGATCTGGTTTTTCAGTGCCTTCTATGTATTTGCAATTCTGTTATTTTGTTTTACATAAAAAATAAAAAGAAACAGACTATTAGACTTGGTATCCATAGCAGTAGTGTCCCGCTCCTTCTTTGGAGGAAGGTGTGTGATAGTACTCCTCCTTGGGAGGAAGAAGTGTGGTAGTACTCCTCCTCCTCCTTGGAAGATGGGTCGTTTAGTTCTGTTTTTATAGAGTGTTTTCTCTGTTGTCAGGAGAGAGTTTATAGAAGTTAAGACAATGTCCGCCACAAAGAAATTTATGGGCGGGAGAGCCCCTAACAGATGAGTAGTTTGGTTGTTAATCTGGATTTTTCCCTGTATTGATTAGTCACAGTTGTAACTTCAGCTTCATTGAATGAAATGAAGTTTATTTCCATCAAACAAAATAAAAATAAAAAACAGAATTAAAGCTTGGAAAATTTCCGTCAAAGCTTGGCCATTCCATTGATTGCCCCTTTCTTTTTATTTGATACCCCGTCTCTCCAAACACCGCCGTTATTGTAACGTGAATCTTGTAAAGAGCGCCCTATCCTCATTTCTTGTATCTCTCATTTAATTCTAATGCATCTTATAAAAGATATATATATAGAGAGAGAGAGAAATATAATGCAGCTTTACGCCTGACTTCATTCTAACTTGAGAATTCGTACCCAACAAATTTCCATCTACAGAAACGAATAATTCAAGAAAGTGAAGGCCGTTATTCTTTATTCGATCTTAATAAAGAATTGAGAATTAAGTTTGTGATTTGAGACTTACATTTTCTCTGTTGCAAAGCTACTTCTTTGATATTTCGAAGTTGTAAATTGTGAGGGTCTGCAAGGAGACAGACCACCAAAATGGTCGTTGGGTGGCACGAAAGATAAGGAACACTCTATTAGTTGGTGAATAAAATTGATGCGGGTACCGCAAAGTACAACTGGTCTTACATGTGAGGAAACAAACTCCTTCTAGACGTCCTGGCAGATATATCCCATCCTTGTGGTGTAGACTTTAAAAAAATAATTTTAGAAAATGAGACGGAGATTTCTGAACTTTTTAAAACTTTTCATTTTCTTCTTAGGATATAAAAATTTTATAATTAAAAACTTAAACCTCCTTTATAAATTTAAAAGATAGTTTGTTGTTGAATCCATCAAATTATATTATAACGTCCTTTTTCAAAACATAAGTTCATATTTTGAAAACGATGACAAAAAAGTAAAACAAACAAACAATCAATCACACAACACAAAATTAACGTGGTTTGATAATCTACATATGTCCATAGAGCTGCAAAGAATTTTATTATGTTGAGGAATGACAAAATACATTTTGAGGTGAAAATATAACTCTGTTCACAACCCATGACCATAGTCGCTCTCCCCAGCGCCGCCGTGCTCCTCCCGAGCCATCTTGGATTTCAGGTGGTTATCCATCTTGCATTTAGTTGAAGACAGAACTTGTTTGTTAAGTACCTAGTTTATTGTTCTGCAGATTTGAGACTGTTTTTAGTGTTTATAACTTAATTAGGTGTGGTGTCACTGTTTAAGCAGAATTGTTGATGAATAGATTATGTTGAACTTTTTGATTGATTCATGAGTCCTTTTCGTATTAGGTATCACTAGGACCCTTGATGTTTGCTTCGACATTTGTCCTTGTTGGTGATCATTATCAACCACCTCCTCCTGTCCATCTAATATGCCTAATCTTTTTGTAGTTTTGTTCCTCACTGTGCTCATCATATAGATCACAAAAAAGTTGGTTGAGAATGGAATTGAAGGGGAGGATATTGGCATCATTACGCCTCATAATTCTTTACCTACTTCAAATGATTCCAGTGAATAAACTTCACAGAAAGCTCACGAATAAATATTGGACCACATGTTTTCAAAACAACACAACACTACACAAATATCAAACCCAATCAGTTGCATAAACCTCTGGCCTGGCCTTCAGCAATTTAGCTTTGCTCCTCGGGTACATTAGCTGAACATCGAAATTATTTTGTTTTAGCAATGGGTGCATACCTATGTTACAAAAACAGCTTGCATGCATATTGTTGTTTCAGTCATAACCCTAGTGAACCTACTTATAATGATGTTTCATCCATTAAACAGTGATCTCACTCACAATTATATCAATGGATCAATTCCTCCGAGTTTTGCTCAGCTCCCTCTTGTCAATCAGTGACTAATTATTTGCATTTTGTTCTACAAAAGCATATATTTTATTTTCCAAAGTTCAATTCCAAGGGTCAGGGAAACCGGCTAAGTGGTACAATTCCAAAGGAAATTGGTGACATTACTTCACTTGAGCACTTGGAAGTCCTGAATTAAATTTTTGTGTCGAATTGATAGAAGATTAATAACTTGGATTACAATTGAAGTTGAATCTTTTTTACAGGGTCTTGGAAGATAATCAGCTCAGTGGATCTCTTTTGGAAAGCCTCGAAAAATTGAGCAACTTGAAAAGACTGTAAGAATGCAGTCTTCATCCTCCCTTAATTCCCTTGTATTTTATTGTATGCAATGTTCTTTCATCTTTGCAGTCATTCTAGTTATGTACTTCTTGTACTTCTTTCTGTTTTTTTATACCTTTTGGAAACAGTCATTGAAACATAATGCTTCAAGTCCTCTATCAAGCTTAAAACTTAAGCTACTCTCTGTAGTAGGATAGATGGGAGCAGAATATCAGGGAAAATACCTGATTTGATTGGGAATTGGACAGAACTTGACAGACTCTGAGTATCAAGGAGATAGTAGCCTTACTGGACCCAACATTCTACTCAGGCACCTTGTCATCTCTACGACCGCCTCCGAATGAGGCAGGGAAATATGGGGACAGGCGTCTTCCTCCCAACTAGTGTCTCCCATCGAGCTAGCCTTGGCCTGTGCCGGCCGCCCCAAAGTAAGGCCCAAGGTTGGAGCAACCTCAGGCGTAGACATGGGCATGCCACCTTCAGTATGACCCCTAGGTGGCTCACTAACGGACTCATCCTGGCCAAGACCCACTCGTCCGCCAGCACGATCTTTGCCTTGAGCCCCTGCCTCTACGCCCGATTCACCTTCATGCACTCGCCCGCCTTTGTGAGGAGTGGTGTCCCTGTCCCCGTCAAGTGACGTCGGCGTTAGCAAAAGAGTGGGCACCCCCTCTTGATCTGTGGGTGGGGTCTGGCTACCCAAGTTAGTACAAGGGAGGGAAGGAGACATAAAACCTAGCCCTGCACCATCACCTTTAGCTTTGATAGTGGTGTCACCAACCGAAGGCGCTGGATTTTCGAGCTCACCTTCTCCAGACACACCCAAAGTAAAAGCAGCATACATGTCGCCCAAATCACTCTTGTCACCAGACGCAGGATCAACAACAGGAATTGAGGGGAACTCAAAGGAGGCCCCCACAGAATCATTCCCCGAAGGGATCCTGAGGTCATAGGCTAATGAGAGGTCCTCGATAGCTTGTTTCATCAAAGCACCTAGGTCATCAAGACCTAGGCTCACTAAAAGGGTGGTTATGGCAGAGGACGCCTCCGGCGCAGCTTGACTAGAAGCCATGACGCCCACTAGCAACGTCAACTTCTTGAGAGAGCCAGCAACATTCCTAGGCGTCGCCCCTTTAGTGCGAGGGCACTTCATTTTCGACCCCTCATTCTGAGGAGCAATCCGCTTCGTCGGAGGAGAAATAGGTTTGAGCTTCGCGCCCCTCACATGGGCATGACTGGGCATGGTCCAAAACCTTTAAAAACTCAAATCAGAAAGAAGGTTGTCCGACCACAAGCCATCACGGTCGTGGTCTTTCCCCTATCGCGAACAAGATTCACACGATTTTGTTGGCTGCTAGACAACTCCAATGATATGTGTTTGTCATCGGGGACTCGTCCCCATTGAGTAGTAATAGGGTAATCCCTTATAAGCATTTCATCAGTGGGATACTTCCAACCACTTCCATAAATTAAGAAGAACTTACTAATCCATTGTTTGGCATTGGAATAGCACCCATCAAAGGTCGCCAGCAGTTGCCCACTAACTCGAAAGCTGCAAACATTCCCCACTAGCTGCACTACCTCGTAGAAAGAAAGGAATTCCTTCACCATGAGATATGGGTTCCTCTCCCCAAGGGGCTCCAGAACGAAACAGAAGACGACGCAGGTGCACATCAACAAGCGCTAGGCTTTACTGTGAAACTGGGCAGGAGCAAGCTTCAGAAAGTGCAGGACATCACGCACTGGGAGGATGAAGGGAAAACAAAGCCCACTGTTTAGGGCACAAACTGTTATGGCTATGTCCCCGCCGTAACCCTCCAGGATGTTCATGTCTATTGATTCAAGGATGCGAAACGACTCCCTTAGTTTGACGAGGTCCTCCACATTTAGAACCAATGCCACAAATACCCATCGAAGGAAGTGGATTCACGGGTATGGGAAGATTCAGGCTTCTGCCCAGAAGGCACCTTGGCGGAACTTTGACCAGCCATGGAAGAATATTTCGGAGAAAGAAACAAAGGGAAAAATAAAGGTGAACAGACGGAATCTGAAGAAGGAGAAGAAACGAAGAAATAAGGGATAGAAAGGGGAAAATGCAGAGAGGAAGGAGGAAAATGAAATGGTAAAGGAAAGTGATGAAAGGAGTTATGGGGAGTAGATGACGTGTGAAGCACGCGAGATAGAAATCATGAAGGCCCTCAGGAATCCCGAGGGTTGGTTGTGCCAGCAGTTGCACTCCTTTTTGAAAAACTTTAAGTTAGCAGGAACGGTTATGTCTGACGTCAGAAGGCACGAATAAACACTTACAGACAAGCAAGGTAGTAATAAATATTCTTGAATGATTAATTCCCCATGAGCCAGCTCAAGGGAAATTAGCGGGGTAACTGGACGTGATATTTAGGCCCCTAGGCTTCGAGCCCATCTCCAAGGGCCAAGCCCACCTATAAGTTGCAGAATGTCATCAAAGGCTTAAAGCTAGTAGTCCCCCAGGCAAAATGGCCGAAGCTCGAGGTAAGACATCCCTCAATCTAAGGGGATAGGGCCCGCAGCTGGACCTGAGTATCTTGACAAAAAGGGAAACACCATTTCGGGTAATGGTGATCATTGAAGAAAGGCATAGGGAACCGTTGACCAAAGTTAATGGCCATCACGCCATGCTCTTATATAAATAGATTGATAAAGGTAACAAACCTCGAACTTGAACTCTGGATATATATTTCTTCCATATATTATTACTGACTTAAGCATCAGAGTTCATACAGGGCAACAATCGATGCCCCTTTCTATGACTGCAGGACATCAATACAGTTGGTGGTGTGAAACACGTCCTCAATAGAAGTGTAACAACCCCTCCTCGAGAAGGGCGGGATCGCTACATACATACTTGCCCTTTTCTTTTACTTTCTTTCTTTTTTTTCTTGTTTTTTTCTTCTAATAACATGTGATCAGCATGAACATGGCACACGTGTATTCTAATTTCCGATTTAATAAAGGGAACACCTGATAGACATTCTATTTGAACATTCATCGATAAAAGACTCTCAGAGTCCATCATACATTCATAAAAACATAACTATTCTAGTTAGAAAGAGACTCCATCCCACCATAAAAACAACACCCACAAACATAACCCATCATCCATGTAAAGTCGAACCAACAGGGAAGACACTAAGCGTCTGCATCTCTCTTTGCAGTAATGCCTTGCTCCCTAGCCTCTTCGTCATTTCTTGGACGTTTAAAACATAAACACAAAGTGAGTCTAATACTCAGTAAGCAGTACACCATGCAGTGACCATACTAGGCATCTATTCTTTTTCTTTTGAAAACATGCATACATAAACATTTGCTAATCGTGACAATGCTTTCATGCATAAACAGTTTAAGGAATAAGCCATACTTTCATGCACAAACATTTAAGAAATAAGCAATAACTATGCTTTCATGCATAAACATTTCATGCATAAATATGCATATACTTTCATGTTTCACTTTCTTTGGCCGATACACACTATTACGCTCCGTGTGTTGGGGTTAGCGGTCTTCCTTTTGACCTGGATTATGCCCATGGCCATAGGTTGGGAATCCCTTTTCAGTCAGGGGGCAGCACTGAGTGCATTACCAGTACTACTTACCTGACATTGCAATCTGCCCATTCCTTTGGTACCTTTTTCATTCATATGGCCGTTACGTATTTTCATACATTAAAACATTCATTCATTCAACCCTTTCTTTCATTCATTAATTTTAGTCCTTTCACACCTTTTCATTTAACAGTTCATTCATGGAAAAACGTTATTTAAAAGCATGAGCTTAAATATCATCTTTCAAGGCATCCTTTAAAACTCCAGTTCATGGCATCCTTTAAAACGCCAGTTCTCAGGGGCATTTTAAAATGCCAGTTCTCAAGGACATTTTAAAACATTAGTTCTCAAGGACATTTAAAGCATCAGTTCATAGGGACATTTTAAAAGACTTTTTTCGCGTCATTTAAAGCATCGCTTAAAGTATAAGGCATGAGACATTCCTTTCCTTTCCTTTGCAATAAAAACATTTTCATTATCCTTCTTAATCCAATGCACATGCATTTTTATGAACAAGATACATTTTCATGCTATACTACATATAGGAATAATCAAAACATTTCTTGAGAGTGCATGTATGAAAATCAATCTCATGATTAGAACCTACGTGCATGCATTACTTTATACACATACACGCAATTATAATCGATAGAGTGCTTAACATTGGGCTATCAAGAAAGGCTTGTACATAATATATACATTTACTCTTTCTTTAGAAGAACATTTGAAAAGAGAGAGAGAGAGAAATTCTTTCATAAAGAGAACTTGGTGTAAGAAGCATGGTCATAGTTACTTACCTCTATGCTCCTCGATACTTCCAACTTCAATATAGCTCATATTCCAATAAACAGCATAAGTGTGTTAATACTCATACAATATTCTCTAGCCCTCCCTTTAAAAGAGAAAGTCACGATATTATAATCTAATGTCCCTTCTATGTTTAGTATTACCCCAAATGAATATTCCTCACCTCAACTTATAAGAGAAATCACTTAAATATTAAGACATGCTAACTGTCCATGAAAAGGCTATTTTAGAAGCTTACATGAAAAGTAGTTAAGAATTCCTAGGCTTCAAGCAAGGTCTATTTGGTTCAAGTTAGCTTTGGGTTGTCAACAATAGGAGATAAAATCTGAAAATTCTCAACAATGGGCCTTGAAATAGATTTAGGCATCTCAAGTAGGCTAAACAAGCTTAAGAAACATGCCCTTTAAATCAACTTGTGGTCCCTCATTATAAAAAGTTAGCTCATCAATATTTTGGACTCTTGGGTTAGCTAGAATTTAACCAAACAAGCGACAATATAAATGGGCTATTTTTACATCAAGACATGGCATGACATGGGCTTAGGAATACTTGGACAGCTTTAAATATCATAATACATCATCCACAATTAATCTCTTATATCTAAACTAGTTAAGTTATAACCTATTTGCATAAGCAATATGTTAATAGTTTAGGTAACATATCCCATTAAAATTAAAGTAGCATAAGGTATAGCAAAGTTACTCATTAAGCAAACTTTTGAACTTTTGAACACTCAAAGCTTATGCTTTACCCACTTAATACCTTTCAAAAGCTAAATATAAAATTATAGAACCAAGCAAAACCTTTAACCAAACCTCTAGCATCCTAAAAATAGATTACCAACCAAACCTCAACGCAAGGCACGTGATACCAACATATATAATTTAAAATCACTTTAATCATCACCTATGATTAAACCAAGTTTAATAACAACATAGCATTTTTGAAATATAGGAAAATACATAGCAAAACAACTATAATACCATTCAGTTTGGGCCAAAAACAGGGCATACATATTTATTTGCAACATAGGAAATTAACTACATCAAAACACAAGCTAAAACAACTTAGTTGGCTTCCAAAATTACACTAAAATCAAATGAGTCAAATTAGGGATTTTACCTTAAACTCTTAGCTTCTTTCAAGAGGTAAGATAAAGGACCAAATAGTGGTAAACCCGTGTAGATGAAGAACAAAATGATGGCACTGTGTTACCCCCAAAACCGAAACATCAATGATTAAGGCAAATGATGAAAATCGAAACCCATATGGAAATCATACTAGGATGTGAACCAAAAGTTTATTACCTTCAAGATTTGACCCTTTTGAAGATGAAAACAAGCTTTGGTTCCAAACTTTGAATAAAAAACTGAAGTGGGTATGGAGAGAGTTCTCGTACGGCTTGATGAGGATGAAGAAAATGTTTTTCTTCTTTCCTTGCCATGGAGTCACAAAGCTTGAAGGAGATGAGGAGAACTTGGTATCTTGAAGATGAAAAGAAAAGAGGAAGGAAAGGGATGAAGGTGGCGTCGGCTTTAGCTTGCTTGAAAAGGAAGGTGAAATTTTATTTCTTTCTTGGGTGTTGACCGACGAGTGTGGGGTAGAATGCCTTAGGATTAGTTTTTTGTTTCTCTTCTCTCTTTTGTTGCCTTAGCCGATGGGAGCCGATGGGTGCAAGGAAAAGAAAAAGAATTTTGTGGCTTGCATAGGAAGCTCACGAGTCCAAGGGAGAAAATGACCTTAGTTGCTTTAGTCAAAACTTATGCCATAAGGTAGGGAGATGAATGGTGGAGATTGAATGTGGGAAGATATTTCACTCTCCTACCCATCCTATGGTAGAGAATAATTGGGTCATTTCTTAAATACATAAAAATTAGAGGACTTAAGAGAAAATATTTCAAAGTCTTAAAAATAATACCCTTGATTTATTTTAATAAAGCATATTTTAAAATAAAGCATACTCATCTTAAAATAAAATAATTAAAAATAGTAATAAAAATCTTTATCTCAAAATATTTAACTTAAAGAATTAATAAAATGACATAAGGACCTACGTAGTAGGACTCGGGTATTACAACTCTCCCCTCCTTAAAAACAATCTCATCCTCAAGATTGAATGTACTACAAAGAAAAAGGTGGGATACTTTTCCCTCATACCGTCCTCATACTGCCACGTCACCTCTTGTTCGGTGTGGTGGTTCCACAACACTTGACCATCGGAATTGTTTTTGCTACAGAGCACTTGTACCTTCCAATCCAGGATCTGTATCAGTGCTTCTTCATAGGAGAAATCCTAGTGTACTTGAAGGGCGCGTGCTTGATCACGTGGGAGTCTTGTCTGCCTGGGGCTATCAGAAATCCTATCACGAAGTCCATGCTAATCTCGTCCCATGGCGAAACTGGGATCGACACTTGTTGTAGTGTTCCTGAAGGCCTTTGATGCTCGGCCTTAACCATCGAGCACATCAGACATTGAGCTACAAAGTTACATACATCCCTCTTTATTCCGCTCCACCAATAGAGTTGTCTCAGGTCTCGATACATCTTGGTGCTACCCGGATGCACTGTGTATAAAGACTTGTGCGCCTCCCTCAGTAGTAGATCCCGTAATTCTTTCTCTGCTGGTACACAAAGTCTTCCCTTGAACTGCAAGGACCCATCTTCAAAAACCATAAAGGCGATCTACTTCCCTTCTGAAACCTCTGTCTTGATAATCTGGAGGCTGACATCTTCACTCTTAGAAGCTTTAATCTGGTCCGATACTATAGGACTAAGAACCAGAGTACTTAACCTTGCATGTACATCCCTCACCATCTCCACTCCTAGCTTCTCCATGTCCAGGAGAATACATTTCTAAGGGGTGTACATGCTCGCAAAGGTACCAGAAGAAAACTTCTTGCTGAGGGCATCTGTTACAACATTAGCCTTTCTGGGATGGTAGTTGATGGTACAGTCATAATCATTTACCGGCTCCAACCACCTACGCTGTCTCACATTTAATTCCTTCTGAGTGAAGAAATATTTAAGACTAGTGATTTGTGTAGATCTCACAATGCTCCCCGTACAAGTAATGTCGCCAAACCTTTAAGGCGAGAACAACTGCTGCTAGCTCTAGGTCGTGGGTCGGGTAGTTGCGCTCATAATTCTCGAGTTGGCATGAGGCATACCTACAACTCTTTCTTGGGTGTTGACCGACGGGTGTGAGGTAGAATGCCTTAGGATTAGTTAGGATTAGTTTTTTGTTTCTCTTTTCTCTTTTGTTGCCTTAGCCGATGGGTGCAAGGAAAAGAAAAATAATTTTGTGGCTTGCTTAGGAAGCTTACGGGTCCAAGGGAGAAAATGACTTTAGTTGCTTTAGTCAAAGCTTATCCCATAAGCTAGGGAGATGAATGGTGGAGATTGAATGTGGGAAGACATTTCCCTCACCTACCCATCCTATGGTAGAGAAGAATTGGGTCATTTCTTAAATACATAAAAATTAGAGGACTTACGAGAAAATATTTCAAAGTCTTAAAAATAATACCCTTGATTTATTTTAATATATCATATTTTAAAATAAAGCATACTCATCTTAAAATAAAATAATTAAAAATAGTAATAAAAATATTTATCTCAAAATATTTAACTTAAAGAATTAATAAAATGACGTAAGGTTCTACGTAGTAGGACTTGGGTATTACAAGAAGGGAAAGGAATTAACCTTCAAAGTTTGCATAAACTAAATTTGTATTTGCGTCACCCCGGTGTACAATGCAAATCAATCTGCTCTCACCAGTAATTGCAGGGTAGCTTCTATACCTGAATTGGTTGGATTATTGGCAAGTAGAAAAACATGATGATGCCATCCAACTACTTCCATAGATCCGCCAAGGATTTCTTGAAAGTTTAACACATTCGTATAATCTTCTCTTCCTAACAAGTTCCTTCTCTTATCATTTTAACCCTGTGAAGAGACCTATCTATGCCCAAATAGCTAGCACTGTAGGAGAACATTGATAAATGTATTAATCTCCCAACATAATGGTCTCGTACTACTCAATGATTCGTCCAATTGTAGCAAACACTCTTCTGGGTTGGCATAGAAATAATCCTCTTCTTTGGGTCTGTCTGGGATCACCGCACTTTTACTTGGCCTACCCATGCAATCCGCATGAGTTTTCTTCACTACTGATGAGAACTCATCGCAAGTAAGTGATCCAATATTGTACATATGATTTAGTCCTCCATTGCATGAGACCATCAGGTAACCGTTGTTCTTATAAACCCCTAAATAAGCACAAAATTTAGGATTAAATGTACAATTAATCATCAACAATGATGAAATTAAGAAAATAAAAAATAACAGGACTCATCACAACTTATAATGACAATAATTTATGTGAATCATGTTTTCAGAGAAGGGAATCAATTGGCCGACTGGTTGGCTAAGAAAGGGGCGGTAGGCTCAAATTTTCCATGGCACAGTTTTGGGGATATACCTCGTTTGTTGAAAGGATTAATTCATATGGATTATTCAGGGTTGCCTTCGTTACATTTTTATTAGAGGTTGTTGGTTTTTTTATTCTTGTAAGGTATTTTTTATTGGTTTGTAATTGATTGATAATAAGGAGCTATTTTTATATGGAAGTCATGTAAACATGGTATTCTTTCGTCAAAAGTGAGGGCTTATCAATAAAGATTGCAGGTACCGTCCTCCTTCCACAAAAGAAAATAAAAAACTCATCTCTCAATTCACAATACACTGAAACTATCAATATGTCATCAGATTTAGCTCCATTCTCGAAAATTAGTTCCTACCACCAATGCTAGTAGGCTAACTAAAAATGGAGCCAATCAAAATTCCAGTTTGTACCTCTAATGAAAATTTCAAAAAGAATTCTATCACATAAAGGGACAGAAAAAATCGTCGAGAGTTGGAGCCTCACTCTCCACACATAAATAACCCTTTTCTTATAAAAAAACATGAAAATTAGAAAACTACTCCAGAATATATGACTCTGATTAGATGAACTCTCAAAAAGTATAAACCGCTAAATTAACGCCCGTTGTAATATAGAAAAACTCCACATCATTATCAAAATCGAAACTATTTCTTAAAGAAAAAATAAATAAAACTTGCCCTAGCAGAGATATATGAATCACGACTTTAGTGCGAACTTCGAAACCAACAGAGACGATCGTATTCCTATAAAAATAACCAAAAAAATTGGGGAACAAATTGTAACAAAAAAAATGCTCAATAATTCGTCTGATGGTAGGAGAACACTGACAAATGTAGGGGTGTAAATCGGCCCGGTCTGGTCAGGGGGTGATGGACTGAAATTTTCAATCCATCATTTTTCCCGAACCGGTAGTTATCAGTCAGAGAGGTGGACATGCCTGACCGAGACCACGCCGTATTAATGGGATGGAGGAGACCATGCCAGGAAGGGGAGCCACGCCGAATTTAATGGGTCCTGAGGCTTGGCACGCCACGATGTGCCTCCTAGGGTGTCAGAGACAGCCACAATCAGGTTTGACTGGTCTGCAGCATGGCAAGAACACTTGACCCAGTACGGAACGACACACCCACTGCCCTCACCACGAGGGCCAACCCAACCATGTATAAATACCCCCCCCCCCTCACGGCCAGGGAAGGGGTTCACACTCTTGAATACTTCTACTATCATCTTCCTTGATTGATTATTTCTCTCATCCTCTCCTACAATGAAACTAACTTAAGTATCGGAGGTACCATGGCCCCCAAGCCCCCCATTCTTCATCTCAACAGGAACAAGGTCTGAGCCTAACATCATGGAGTTGCCCAGGCCGCGAAACACTACATCAACACAACGCATGACTTTCTGCCACTGTGCAGTCATTCTACTGCCCAACAAGATCCAAGACCACCACCATCTCTAGGTAATATTTTTTCCTTGTTATTTAAGATCCCAAAAAATTAAAAAAAAAAAATATTTTCTCTTTGAATTATAATAATTTCCATTGTAAATATATTGTGTGATATTCATATTTTAATTAATTCTTTATATTAAACACTTGCATGTTATATATATGTGATTAAGGAAAATAAGTCATTTAAAAATTATATATGGATAGTTTTTATGCTAATTTCTATCCCTATTAGGACTTCAAAGTACCTATCCAAAATTTGTATGTGCACGTGATGGGCATTGAATCATGGATCTGGGCTAATGAATTTTAATTTTACACTGTAAATTGCTTATTTTTCTTAAATAGATAGAAGAGACCTAATTGAAAAGCACAAGTAAGGGAATCGATCCTTTATATACACGAAGTCCATCAATTGGATAAGGTGTACAAATTTATCAAATCCGAATATTCCATGTATAGGATATATGTAAAGGACATATTTCACACCACCAACCATACGGATGACCTGAAACGAATAAAAGGGCGGCACTGGTTTCCCTGGGGACACTCCGATGCCAAAGTCATTATAGAAATATGAGAGTAAATGTATAAAGTAGCCAATAAATCAAGTGAAGTATTCGTTACCTCCTGTAGGCTATTTATAGATGTTATTTCCTTGGAGTGAAAGAGTCAAATTTGCCATGTGAAGCCTTTTTCCTTTTAGGAGTCTGAGTCTATATCATATTAGGAGTTTGAGTCATCTCCCTCTTAGGAGTCTGAGTCTCTTCTTGACTTTATCTCTTAGCTAAAATTATAGGGCCCCAAATATCTCTTCCAGTTACCCCACTAATTTTTTTTGTGCTAGCACATGGGAAATTAAATACTTTGCATTCTCTGCACCTGCTTTTTACCCCACTGGCTCATGGGTGCCTACTTGCTTTTGCTTTCCCTACCCCGCCAAGGATCCATGCTAGTTTGTGCATGTGGGTGTCTTCACTCCCTTTTGGTTAGCTAACTATTGGCTGCATCGTGAGTGAGGCTTGACCTTTGGTGGCTCGACCTTTTGTAGTCTTGGACATCTTCAAGCCAACCGTGATGGAGGTAACCTGCAGAAAAAAGCAATTTTGGTAGGTGTGCTCAATGATCCTTTTTGGTTTTCGGTGGCCTTAGTGGACTTCGCCCGGTGTTGTGATTTTTGTCTGTTTTGTGCAAAGTGGTCAAGAGCTCAGCTTGGAGAGATAAGCAGGAGATCTACTCAACCACATTAGGTGTGAGCACGGAGCTCGATTTGAGTTTGTTTATTTGTGTTAATGTTTGCCTGGGCGATTTTTTATTGTCGACGAAGAGTGCATATTTCCATATTTGGTTTTTCGTGTGTATTTTTGTGATCATTTTTGCTTTGGTTGGTAGTAATAGACTTTCTACCTCCTTCGTGTAAATTGTTGTTGGTATTCTCGTTCTATTGTTTGTTGGTAGTGGTGGATTTTATGCCCCCTTGGTGTATATTTATGTTGGTCTTCTAGTTTTGTTGTTTGTTCGTAGTAACCCGCGCTTAAGTGGCCAGGGTGCCCTTCGACCCCCTGGATCCATCTTAGGAGTTGCTGAGCCCATCGGCCCATTCCCGAAGGTAACCCGGTCGAGGCGGTTGTAGAGCCTGGTCGCTCGTTCCCAAAGGTAACCCGCTCGAGGTAGTTGTAGAGTTTGGTGGCTCATTCCCGAAGGTAACTAGCTTGAGGCGATTGTGGCGCGAGCATAAACACTCAGTATTTGCTGGAGAAGATGTTGT
Source organism: Juglans hindsii (assembly GCA_003123825.1). NCBI lineage: Eukaryota > Viridiplantae > Streptophyta > Magnoliopsida > Fagales > Juglandaceae > Juglans > Juglans hindsii. The sequence continues at coordinate 871,160 of QEOW01000482.1, forward strand.
GCTTGTACTACTGTCCAAGAGAGAGGTCAGGCATGCCCGCCTATTAGGCAATTCGGAGGTCAGGCGGTCCTTGACCCTTTCCACCTGTTGACTTGCACTGTGAGTGTGTAACTCGGCTTTTGGGTGGCTAACTTTGGAGATGGTCGTGCGGTCTTCTGACCTCCACGCCCATTCGTTTGGAGAGGGTCGCGTGGTCTTCTGTCCTCCACTCCCATTCGATTGCACCGCGAGTGTGTAACTCGACTTTTGGTGGCTAACTTTGGAGAGGGTCGTGTGGTCTTTTGACCTTCACGCTCGTACATTTGGAGATGGTCGTGTATTCTTCTGACCTCCACGTCCGTTTAATTACACCGAGAGTATGTAACTCGGCTTTTGGTAGCTAACTTTGGAGAGGGTCGTGTGGTCTTCTGTCCGCCATGCTAGTTCGTTTCAGGAGGGTCGTGTGGTCTTCAGACCTCCACGCCCATTCGTTTGGAGAGGGTCATGTAGTCTTCTGACCTCCGCGCCCATTCTATTGCACCACGAGTGCGAAACTCGACTTTTGGTGGCTAACTGCTGAGAGGGTCATGGGGTCTTCTAACCTCTACGCCCTTTTTGGTTGCCCTCGTCCTAAGAAGTTCTCACGAAAAAAAAAGGTAAGTGTAATACAAATTACAAGTTTGCAATTTGTGAACCTGAGCCACCCCGCTAAAGCATGGTGAAGGCTGGCGATACCCGTGGGCGATACCCGTGGGTAGCCATGCCTTGGCACGAGCAGTGACAGAACCACATATGCTTTCCACGGAGACCTTGGTCTGGTTGAATGGTGGAGATATCGGTTTTGTTGCTTGCCGAGAGGTGCGAGTCTTGTTGCTGAGTGGGTCATGGGGTTCTTTGACGTCCTTGCCCTTCTTGTTGCTGAGTGGGCCGCGAGGTTCTTTGACCTTCCCGCCCTTCTTGATTGCTAAGTGGGTCATGGGGTTCTTTGACCTCGACACCCTTCTTAATTACTTTGCATCTTGAGGGATTTTCACTAACACAAAATAGGTAATTGTCATACAAATTACAAGTTTGATATTTGTGAAGCTCAGCCACCCCGCTAAAGCGTGAAGGCTGGTAATACGTGGGTGATGCCCGTGGGTAGCCATGCTTTGGCACGAGCAATGATAGAACCACATATGCTTTCCACGGAGACCTTAGTCTGGTTGCATGGTGGAGATGTCGGTTTTGTTGCTAGCCGAGAGGCGCGGGTCATGTTACTGAGTGGGTCATGGAGTTTTTTTACGTCCACGCCCTTCTGGTTGTTGAGTGGGCCATGGGATTATTTGACCTCCACACCCTTCTTGATTGCTGAGCAAGTCGTGGGGTTCTTTGACCTCCACGCCCTTCTTAATTGCTCCACGTCCTAAGAGATTTTCACTAACATAAAATAGGTAAGTGTAATACACATTACAAGTTTGAGATTTGTAAACCTGAGTCATCTTGCTAAAGTGTGGTGAAGGCTGGTGACGCATGAGTGATGCCTGTGCGCAGCCATGCCCTGGCATTGAGGAAAGCTCGGGATGCCTGTGATACTAGCCAGATGGCCCACGATATCAGCTAGAAGGTCTAGGATGTCTACGATACCAAACGACCCATTTTTGTTGAAGACAAATTGAGATGTTCGAGTGATGCCCGAGATGTGTTCCACACCATGTAGGTGACTTCCAGGAGTATATTCCCAAAGCATGTAGCTACTGGGCTTCTCGATGAGTTTTATTAGGGAGTTGGAATTGTTTGCTGATGAATGATTTTTACTTTGGGAAGTTTCCGTCTTTTTGTGCTTTTGTAATAATCTTGCACGGTTCAGACTACCGAACTTTTGCCCAAGGCATTGTTCTGGTTTGGCAGTAATGGAACTGCTGTCATTGCCCGCCAAGAGGTGTTGTCTGTCGTGTACGCAGCTAACAACCAGGAGATATCATCTGCACTTGTGTGGATCTGGCTAGATGCACTATAGTTGATGCCCAAAATCTAGCGAGGTGCTTCTGGTGCATGAAGCTTGGTCGCCATGGGGCGTCGAGATGAACTTTCAGTAGGCGCCCAAAATCTGGTGAGGAGCTTATGGTGCGTGAAGCTTGGTCACCATGGGGTGGTGAGGCTTGCTGTTGCATGCGCGTTTGGCCGCCACAGGTACTAGTGGTAGATCATTGCTTGCCCGCTCGTGGCGGGATGGTTGCCCGCTAGTGGGTGACGAGATAGCTTAGGTGCCAACTAGCTTCCTCTCCCTCGATCATCATCTTTTCCATTGGCGTGTTTTGGGGGTTGCGACGGCCTTGAGAATCCTATAGCAGCCGCGACGAATACTAGTGAACAGACGCCTTACTTCACCATCACCCTCATGGTACTGCAGTGATGCATATGGTTGAGAGGTCTTGTTGCCGTCGCGTTGTAGGCTTCCTGTAGGTGACCGAAACTTTCTTCGGTGGTTTCTGGTGAACTTGATCTGATCCCACGGATCTTTAGGCGTTGGGGGAATGTTGTCTAGCCCAACATGAGGTTGGCGAGATGTCCATCTCCATGGGGGTGGCAAGATGCTGCCACGATGTTGAGGGTGGCGAGGAGCTGGTGAGCCGTTGTCCATCAGGAGGCAGGAGGCGCTGTATGAACTCCTAATCAAGCTCAGTGAATGTAGAAGAGCATGACCACTGTGAGTGCCACGACTTCAAGTTCACTGTGCGCAGGGAGCATCGTGGTGGCCGCAGACTCCACATACGAGCTAGATGCCGGGATAGAAAACACCATCATGTGGCTGGCGAGTTGTTGGTCGCTTTACTTGGCTGTGGGCTAGAAACTCTTGCGACTGACTGATGTGGAGGCGGCGACCTCCTCAACACCTTGCTGGCTAAAGAAATCATCGGCAAGCTAGATGGGGGCCGCTGGTGGCCTGAGCTCGCGAGTGGCTGGCAGGGACAAATCTCACAAAACGTATCGCATACAAGTTTCCGGACCACTTTCGAGTCATTTGTTTTTGGGCCCATCACGAGGCAGGAGGCTTCACGCAGGCGATAGACAATGCCAGTGGGCCCAATAACAGCCCACTGGCAGCCTTAACAGACCTTGAGCAACTGTTTGGTGGTTTTGCATGCTACTGGGATCCTGGTAGCGAGACATCAGCGGAGAAACCTATGTCAACTCTGTCTTGGTGCTAGGCCTAATGGTCAGTACTGTGCCGTGCCACACACGGAAGTGGTGGGCAACATGCACGCCATGCAAGGCGAGCTCCGCTGGGGGTTGTGCCGTGTCTTCCTCACTCTAGCGCACAGGACCGTGCACATTATGTGTTTATGCATGGCGTACGTCGCCTACATACTTGGTGCACATTCACAGTGCACAATCCTGAGTCCTTCCACACACAGAGATATAGATATAGATATAGACATATTATAGATCTGATATGTTCACAGTGCATACTGCACGTGCAGTATGCTTCCTGTGTTCTTCTCTTCATTCTCTCTTTTTTTTCTTTTTTACCATTCACTGCAACGTTAGGAAAATAAATAATAGGAAATAACAAAGTTGAAGAGATCTTATATGGTTTTTGGAGACGATCTTGTGAATCGCAGAATTCCCCTACTTTGTTTTCCGTCATTAAAAAATCGTAGTTTGCATGTGATTGTGTGGTAGTTGGCATGTGAAAATCACGTTGAAGTCTGTAAAGATCCCACAGACGGCGCCACTGTAAAGGACGTGTTTCAAACCACTAACCATCCGGACGACTTGAGATGAATAAAGGGGCGGCACTAGTTGCCCTGCGGACACTCTGATGCCAAAGTCAGTATAGTAATATGAGAGTAAGTTTATAAAGTAGCCAATAAATCAAGTGAAGTATTTGTTACCTCCTGTAGGCTATTTATAAAGGTTATTTCTTTGGAGTGATAGAGTCCAATTTGTCTTGTGAAGTCTTTTCCTTTAAGGAGTCTGAGTCTATATCTTATTAGGAGTCTAAGTCATCTCCATCTTAGGAGTCTGAGTCTCTTCTTGACTTTATCTTTTAGCAAAAATTGTGGGGGCCCAAATATCCCTTCCAGTTACCCCGCTAATTTTCTTTGTGTTGGCACATGGGAAATTAAATATTTTGCATTCTCTACACCTACTCTTTACCCTGCTGGCTCGTGGGTGCCTGCTTGCTTTTGTTTTCCCTATCCCGCCGAGGATCCATGCTAGTTAGTGCGTTGTTACTGACTTTGGCATCGGAGTGTCCCCAGGGCAACCAGTGCCGCCCCTTTATTCGTCTCATGTCATCCGTATGGTTGGTAGTATGAAACACGTCCTTTACAATATACTTTGTCCAATATGTATAACTGCCTCCTTTCGTTGAGCACATTCTTCCCGGAGGGATTGGGACTTACAGTATAAGCCACATTTCATATTTTAACCAAAAGTTTCCGTAGCCAGAGGGTTCAATGTTTACGGTAGCATAAACAAGTAGTATGGATAGGAATGATGAGAATTCCAACTACAGGAAGTGGTTTCACTTTGTGGGAAGACTCTATGTTGAAAAAGGGAAAGACAGGGAAGGAGAATATGGGAGAAAACCCAATTGTAAGAAGTAAAGTCGTGCTAAATTTCTGTCTTTCCATTGTTTGGCATTCATATCCAACATATATGCATGCAATTTCGGACACACGTAGCTAATAATTTTGTGCTAAATGTGCTTTAAAAACTGTCTGAGGTTCTATCACTAGTTCTAATTTTCTTGATTCTTTTTCAAATTGGGCTATTACTAAAAAGGAGAAAAAAGTGATCCAAANGTGTTGAAAAAGGGAAAGACAGGGAAGGAGAATATGGGAGAAAACCCAATTGTAAGAAGTAAAGTCGTGCTAAATTTCTGTCTTTCCATTGTTTGGCATTCATATCCAACATATATGCATGCAATTTCGGACACACGTAGCTAATAATTTTGCGCTAAATGTGCTTTAAAAACTGTCTGAGGTTCTATCACTAGTTCTAATTTTCTTGATTCTTTTTCAAATTGGGCTATTACTAAAAAGGAGAAAAAAGTGATCCAAAGATTTAGGCCTGATTTGGATACAAACACTTTTCAATTTTAAATACCACAAATACAAACATTTTTGTATTTGGTGAAAGGAGATTGTCAAGTAGTTATGATCTAAGCTGTCTGTACATTCTCCATTAGTCGATGAAAGAAGATTGTCAAGTAGTCATTTGATAGTGCTAAAAACTGTTATATTTTAACATCATTTTGAGAGCCCTATTTTGTAACAACCAGTTGATTATAAATTGAGAACATAAAGGGATATTTGGTATTGAACAAGTTGTTGAGTACTCTGACACAAGCACTGTAGAGTTCTGAAGTAGATCTGTCATAGGCAAGCATCTCAGTGAAAATTGAGCTTGGGAAGCAATCTAGCAGAAGAGCGACTGGACCTCCATCTGCTATTAAGGTATATTGGATCTGTAGTTTCGAAATTCCAAGTCTCTAATCCATTAAAATCTTATACTGATTTTATTACACATTCAACTTCCATCTCTGTCAAACTATGTCAATGTGCCTAAATTTTGTCAACTATTTCCTCCCTAGGATATTGGTGTTCCCTCTAGCAATCAAGGAACCACACGCTCTGGAGTTGCAAGCATCGAAGAATCCGATCAAGTTCTAAAAAAGCTTAAGACAAGCAAAACCTAATTTGGCAATTTCATTCTTTTCCTTTTTGCTAATTATATAAAAATGATTTTGTGGGGGTAGCCTATATCATCTTAGAGGGGTTTATTCATATCTTTTGCTGGTTTATAAACTATTTAATTGAGACCAAGGTTGATTGTACATGTAGCATCTTTGAGTTAGATTGCTAGGATCCACTGATCTCCCTGTAAAATAATATGTATTATTTTGTCATCTATTTGTTGTCATCATAGAGGTTTCCATATTAACATTATGAAGCTGCTTTTTCAATGAAGGCTTCCATTCATGTAAAGTTTCTTTGAATATTACTTTTCTTGACTTATGAAATGTAAGAGGATTTTTTTTCCATTTCGATAAGAGAACTTACATTCATTGTGGTCGCTTGGGGAAAAATGGGTCTTTTAAAGATTTACTGAATTGAATACCTAGTAAAGGATATGATACTGGTACTACTGCTTTACTAATAATTTGCAACCATTTGACGTCGCAACACGTCATTTATAAAAAACAAAAATAAAGTCAGTTCAAAATTAATTTACCAGGGTATAATTTGGGCAAAACGTGCGTCCATCTCTCTCATCCAAACGTGTCTCTTTTTCTATTTCTCCACTGATATTACTAGGCCTATTTTACCCATTTTGAAGAAGCCAGTTGCGGCCGCCGGCCTATGCCTCCAACGTCACGCCTTCAGGTAAACGACCATCCATCTCCGTACCTCCCTCTCTCTAATTGACCACAAATATGCCCAAACCAATATGTACCTCCCTCTCTAGACATGGAAGTCTGAAAATGACTCTCCATGAGGGATGTTGTTTTTGCGCTTCTATAATTCCATGGTTAGAGATGCTAGTCGCTGCATAACTAAGTCAGACTGTCGTTTGAGTGCTAACATTTCTATTTTCAAGTTTTTGAACCGAGAGTCACTAGATTTCTTGAGGGAGGTGAGGCCATCTTTTAGCTGGTTGAGTCCCATTTGTCATTGATGCTAGGGCTGAGAAAAAATCCAAAAGTCCTACTCTGAATTTGACTTCATTCCTACTTCGAAAAAACGACGCTGGCTGCCTTCCTTGGTATTGCTCTCTCTGCGGCCTACTGATAGTTGTTAGATGCCAACTCTTCCAGAAGTTCATATGTGGCTTCATGGGTCTTACTCATTAATGCTCCTCCTGTGACCGCATCAACCATAGATCGAGTTATGGGTCCCAAACTATTGTAAAATGTCTATACATGAAGCCAGGCTGGGAGGTTGTGATGCGGACACTTGCGCAATAAGTTCTTGTATCTCTCACGTGCCTCATATAATGATTCACCCTCAAGTTGGGTGAAGGTAGTAATATCATTCCTTAACTTCACTGTTTTGGCCAGAGGGAAATATTTTGCTAAGGAGTTTTGTGCCAACTCCTCCCAGGTCGTGATGATGCCGAGTGGCAAAGAGTTCAACCAAGCTTTTGCTTTTTCGCTAAGTGAGAAATCAAAAAGTCTCAATCGAATCGCATCATCTGTCACTCCATTGTGTTTAAAAGTATCACAAATTTTTAGAAAATTTGCAATATGGACATTAGGATCCTCTTGTGACAGACCCCCAAACTAGATGGTTCGTTAAATCATTTGAATGATGACCGGCGTGATCTCGATGTTATTGGCTTGTATTGTTGGCGCCCTTATACTAGATATCGTCCCATTGATGGAGGGCATAGCATAGTTCCTCAAAGCTTTTTCATCTTGATCGGTCATGGTGAATGTAGATGAGGTAGCCTCTTGCTTTTTTTTTTATTGATTCTACGTAAAGTTCTTTCAATCTCGAAATTGAAAAGTGTAGACTCTAATGGTTTAGAACGGGGCATACACTTCTTAATCCCGAAATAGAAAAATAGAAATAGAAGAAAAGCAAAACTGAGGTCTATTTAAACAACTTTTAAAAATAAATAAAATAAAATCCAAATTAGTATCAATCTAGCTAGTAGCAATATCAATAACAAATAATTAATATCCGGCAATGGTGTCAAAAACTTGATGGTCCCTAAACTCTACCACAAGTGCATGGGTTGTGACAAATAGAACAGGGCAAAAAGAAAATCGTTTCCACACGGAGGAGATTCAAGTACAAATTTATAAAATTTCCTATATTATTTAGAGAATCCCAAATTGATATTGACTGCAAATTCTTAACCTGAAAAATCAAATATGAAAAGTTGGCTACGATTTCATCAATTGAATTCCTTCAATAAGTTTACACCTGGTTGCTTGCATTAATGTTTTGCTAATTACAATGACCAAATTGCTTTTTTTATGTGATATCCTCTTTCAATGTATAACACCTATACCTATATTAATTCTATGTCTATTATCGTGATCACAGAAATTAATATAAATTCATTATGCTCTGTGGAATTCTTAAATGTAGGTCACCAAGGTGTGTATTTATTTCTAAACTACACTGCCAAGGTTTGATGAATTCACGAATTAATATTGAACTTCAATTTTCAAAGAACAAAGGGTATTCAATATAACTGTTGATACGGTAAAAATCTCTCAACAGGCCGGAAGGGGAGAAAGAGTCATTTTCGGCCCACTGGGGTGACTTGAGCCTAGTTCGATGTTGTTCGAAACCCCCGATTGTGTTTCGGTGCGGCTGCACTGTGTCGGTGCATACATCCATGGCGATGAAATGAAAACATAAGTGCAGAGAAATAAAAGAGATGAACACATGGGTTTACGTGGTTCGGCATAATGCCTACATCCACGGACGTTTGAGGAGGAGAAATCCACTATAATATTCTTGTTTACAGTCTGTCATGGTCTTTCATTCCTCACTGTACAATGATGACTTTGGATACTTTTGTTTGGGGAAAATCTGTCTTTGGAGCTCCCTGTTCTCAGGTTGGAGGAGAGGTTGAAGAGGAAGGAGAGCTGGAGAAGTCCATGAAGACGACCCACTGGAGAAGAACTCTGTGCCTTTTATGGAGCGCCTGGACTCCCTTTATTCCTTAGCAGGAGCTGCTACGCGTGCCCAACAAGTCCCCTATTTTCCACATTACCTTCACAGGTCCCCTATTTTCCACATTACCTCCTGACCCCCCTTTGCACCCACGTTATCTCCTGACAGCCCTCCACACCCCCATTACCTTCTGAAAACCCCATGCCCCAATGACTCCTGACTCTTCTTGTCCCCCCTCGTGTCCACTAGCTTCTAATCCAGGTGGGCTAGGCCTGGCGTTTCACAACGACCATACCAAATCATATCCAAAATTCAATGACTACATCCTAGCCCTAGAATAAGAAAACTAGCAAATCATAACTAATAAAATAATCCAATTATTTCTCAAACATAAATTCTAATTCAACATCCTTAATAACAATTCAACATCTAAAAAAAATTAGAGAGAGAAAAATAACTCCGTAATTGCAGAAATCGTGAGTTTCGTTCTTCCTTTCAGAATTATGGCTCTTCCTTCAATCATCCCCTCTCAATGATATGCTTATATAGGGTAGAAAAGAAACCCTAATGTTTTCATGATTCCCCCTAAACAAATCGCCTAACTTTTAGGACTTATTTTTGCAGCTGTGTACGTGCTTCATAAGTCTGACTTTCGAAATCCTCCTTAGGCATAAAGTTGTAGCCCTTTAAGATAGCTTTCCAACCCATCAGTAATCGTATCAATCGGATATGTGAGTAGTAAGTTATGGTCAAAACAGTAAAGTATGTTCATGTTGTCTCCTAGCGCATTCCGGATTTGGATTTCTTGTGGATTCCTTCTATGATTTTTTTTCCTTGATCCAAATTACTCTCAAATCCTCTAAAAAATTTTCTTTTTAGGGCCCTCCTACCGTATCTACAGGCCATCCAATCCATTCAAAATCGATTCTCCTTTCAAATTTTAAAACAAAATATTTCTCCCATATCTGCTACTGAAAATATGGAATTCTTGGCTGACCAATTTCCAGCTGGATTTAGAGCATAAAAATGACACATTTTGGAGTTGAGTCCTGCACAAAAGTTTTAGATCTCACTCTCAGATTTAAAAAACATTTGGGCTTGCTTTATTCTGACGTCTAGAACTCCAGATACAGGCTGAAAACCGAAACAGGGTCTGGGCTGCAGTAAACTTCTGGACAAATTTAGACTTCTCTGTTTCTGCTACGTTTTGAACTTCAAAACAGCAGAACTGGATTTTGGGCTTTGAATTAAAGTTTTAGGCCTACGTCTTAGCTTTTTAAAAGGCCAAACAAGACCTGAAACCGAGGCCTGTACTTCCAGTTGGAACCCAAAACCGAACAGTGTTCTGGTTTGACTAGATCAGACCAACTAGGATTTGCTCTCTTGGCCTAGCCCGATTTCTGCCTCTTTACATCATCCCAATTTCGACCTAATTCAATAATTAAACACCTGAAAAATGTCAAGAATTTTTAAGAATTAAATAAATGCAAAAGACACCTAAAATTCTAGGAAAACGAGCTAAGAAACATATAAAACACTCTGAATCAAAATAATTAGAACTAAGAAAATGTGAGAAATAAATTCCTACATTAGGGGTTAGCTTGTATACAAGGTTGCTGGGGGGACATCTCGTACCCCATGTCAAGGAGTTCACGTCATTCTCATTGCAGCTCGGTCAGGATCCTTTAATGGGGCATGGAGCCTAGGGTGGTGCCAATATTGCGGCGTTGGGGTCGGGGATGGCGCAATTAATGTGGCGTGCCTCCTTGAGTGGCGCCTTGCAAGTGGATGATCAATGTCGTGTAGTCCCAAGCTCTCTGTCAGGGAATCAAGGGTCGTCTGCATTTCCTGCCCACCTATCTGCAGAGGTCTTTGAGTGCTAGGTGTCACTAGGGGTGCTGGGAGCGACGAGTCCCATCTGTCCCTGTCATTCGTCTTTCCCGTGTGGGGATCGTCTCTCGGGTTGGTGTAGCTCATGGGTTGGGTATTCCAAAGGGTTACATGGACCTCCTGAGAGAATGAGCATTGGGCCAGGTTGGGCCCCTCGTAGTCCTTCGTGGGCCAGTCACGCAGGCCCGACAGAGGAAAAACCCCTACAAGTATACTAACTTATCATCGCCCAAACGAGTCAATTGAGGGGTGTTAAGAGAGCAAAAAATTGCTTAGTTCTATAGCTGCACGAAGTAAGGGGGCCAATTTTCAAGTGAAAATAGTCATCAAATAAGTAAGCAATAAAGTCGTTGAAGTCTAAAGTAGGTTATTTGATAAAATCTTGGTACCAATGGTTGTATAATTTATAAGAACTCTTCTTTTCTTAGTAATAAATCATAGAAAGTTTCTTAACAATAAATCATCGAAATTAACTCTGGTTCTACAATTACAAACATAAGGGCGACCAGCCTATACATTCTACTATGGCACCCGATTTTGACTCACCTAGCATGGTTAGGATATTACAACAAATTCGAGTTTTAGGAATGAAATTATTTTCATCCCAAGAAGTGTAATAGTTAAAGATGCTGTTCAAACATTTATTTATTGTTCGAACGGTAAGATTTAGAGAGGGAATGGTTCCTATTGATTTTTTGTTCAAATTGAAAATTTAAAGTATTCGAATAGCAAAGAAAAATGTACAACTTTTTCTGGCAGTTTTTCTTGCCGAAAAAAGTCATTCACACTAGTGAGTGACATGCTTATGTTGGGCTGATTTCTCTGCATGTATTGGGGGTTTTTTTTCCCTTAAGTTGAACAGATTTGGCGTTGGGCTAGAATTTAGAGAATTTTTGGTATGTTAAAGTAGGTGGTTGTAATGATTTTGAAGATGTGACTATTTTTATATTGGAACATTGTTAGTCAAATTGTAGCGCGTTGGCTTGAATTCAAAATACACTAGAGTTTTAGGGATTTTAAAATACAAAAGCTGATCTCTTTTTTCTTTTAAGAACTTCAATACAGAAAAAGTTTTACAAAATATTCTATGTTTTTGGATGGTCGGACTCTGCAAGTTTCAGCAACTGCTTTAGTCAGTGGCTTGTGCTCTAAAGATTTTTCCCAGTATAATCAACAAGGTCTCCTTTGAACAATTAGGCTAAAGTAAATATTGAAGTGCACAATATTGTGCACAACATTTGCTCCACCAGCAAGCATTTGCTGTTGGATTGATGTTGTAACATTTCTTGTTATGGCTACATGCTACATTCTGTACTAATGGTTTGTTAGAAACATATGATGTTGCATAATAATTATAATGATTGGTGTTTTGGTTTTTGTAAAATTATAATGCCACAAACATGATCGATGCAACTATATGTAGACCAGGGATGATTTTGTAGGCTAGGTTTTGTGCAAATGATTACATAAAGGGACATAGGGATGACTTTGTGTTTTCACTATTTTTTGGAACAAAGAGAAGTGCAAATTGAACGTGTGGACCAGACCTTCGCATTTTATGGGCACAAACAAATAAGCTACATCAGACGTGAGAGTATCAAACAATTACTCAAAAGCTCAGCCTCAGGGAGTTTGTCTTGGATGACCTTGACTGATGACTACTCAGCCTAAAGAAGACTCGATGCATTGTTGCCCCTATAATTGCTTGAAACAGGTTTAATGTGTATTCTCAAACTTTAGAAGACTTGACTGATGGACTACGCGGTGATGGGGTTGAAGACTTGGGGTCAATGCTTTCCTTTAAGAAAAGGCCCTACACACGAATACATCAAAACATTTCCATGCATCCCAAAAATATGCGACTAATTTTTTGTATAATAGTTTTGCGTTTCTCTTATGCTTGGTTGGGACGAGATGAATTGCAAAAAGTTGAATTGAAATGATTTGTGAATAGTGTTGAAATAGTTTGAGTTAAAATATTTTATGAAGTTTTGAAAATGGAGAGAGAAAAAGTTGAATAAAAATATTATAATGTTAAAATATTGTTAGAATATAATTTGTTAGATTATAATTCTTTAATATAATTTTTATTTTGAGATTTGAAAATGTTGAATTATTTTTTGTGTTTTATTTGGAAGTTTAGAAAAGTTGAAATAATCAGGTAATGATTAGATGAAAAAGTTGAAAATTTAAAATTGAAAAGTGTTTGTGCTTATTGTGTTTGAATATTGATATGAGATGAAAGCATCTCTCCATCCAAACCGGGCCTTAGCCTAAAGAAAGTATGATGCATTATTGCTCTTAGTGTACTCACAAAACACGTTGAACATATATTACCAAACTTTGGATGACCTTGACTAATGATAGGTGACTTGGAATAATATAGATACGTATTTAAGGTGTAAGTCTTTTGCAGAAATTTTAAAAAAAGTGGGACTATAATGACAAAGTGAAGTTTTTTCATATGGGTCCCACTTTTTACAATGAGCAATGCTTGCACACTCTGGACCTTATACAAATCATTTTCCAAAATTCAAAAGTTGAACAAAAGATATCTATTTTAGTGAAATGCCAAAAAATATTATTTTTGTATAATTTTTATGCAATATAACATGAAATAAGTATGATATTACAAAACAATGCAATGCAAGTTTGAGAATTGTAGCACCATTCAAGTGGTGAATAGGCCACAAGAGAAAATCTATTTATAAGTATTATTTTTTACACATCGCCGATGTAGAAGCTTTTCAAATTAGCTATGCTAAAAAATGATTGCTTTTTTGGTTTTCGTAAAATTATAATGCCACAAACATGATCGATGCAACTATAATTGGCATTTTCGTTGGTGACAGACCTGATATGCAAATGGTTACATAGAGGGACTTAGGGGGTTAGTCTTGGATGACCTTGACTAATGACTACTCAACCAAAAGTTAAAGGTGTAATGCTAAAGATGTTCTTTGCAGGGAAAACATAGATTAAGAGACTAAACCATAAAGATATATATTTTTCCCTTAATGTTTCCAAAAGCCCATGTGAACTCAAGAAAGACATTAGTAATTATCATGCGCACACACTTTCTGCGTCCCTGTTCTAATTTTTTTAAACTCATCAATCCATGTTCTTGTAGAAGCAAAGGTCAATGAATGGAAACTCCCTTCCTTGGATTACTCTAGCACATGAACATTATTGAGCCTCCAACCACATCATGGGATATATATATAATATATATATATATATATATATATATATATATCACACGATTTGATTTGGTTCCATATCTAATTAAAATAGGGAGAAGACAATACTTTTTATCATATTATTGGTGAATATATATATATATATATATATTTTTTGTGTTTTGTTTAAAAATTTAAAAAAAATTATAATTATTAAGTAGTTATTAAATAAAATAATTTTTAAGAAAGAATACACAATGCATTATTGCTTGCCTTTCCTTGACTTGACTAAAGACTTTTATCAAACTTTAGAAGACTTGATTGATGACTCGTGACAGGGCTAAAGACCTAGAGTCAATGCTTTCCTTTCCTTCCAGCCAAACTAAGACTAGGAATTTATTAAAGAAAACGATACATGAACCGATGCTTCTAGATGGTTTTGACCGAGACTTTATTTATGATTTTAATTTTTTTTAATAATTAAAAAATTGATTATTAATAAATTTATATATTTAAAAAAATATTTAAAATAAAAAAAGAAAATTTGTTACTATGCGTGGCTGTGTAGATTTGATAACTATCAGCCATCAGGTTGCGATTAAGGTCCACATCCTTGCATGAACATAGATAGACAATTCATCTTTAATTTGTTTAGTCTCTAGTTGGTTTACCGCATGTTTGGATATTATTAAATATTTTTAGATATATTTTTTTTCAAATATTACTAAAATATAAATATTTTCAATTTTAAATTTTTAACTTTTTCATATAATCATTTTATACCTAATCATTACAATTTTTCTAAACTCTCAAATAAAACATAAAAAACAACACAAAATTTTCAAATTTAAAAAAGAAAAATAATGTTAAAAAATTATATTCGAATAATTTTTCAACTTTATAATATTTTTATTTAACTTTTTCTTTCTCAATTCTCAAAGTTTAATAAAATCTTTTAATTCAAACTAATTTTTTATTATTCACAAGTATTCTAATTAGAAAGTACGATAAAATTAAAGATATATAATTAGAAGTATGTATATAAATTTAAGAATACTTTAATATTTAACTTTTTGGGATTAATACTTTTAAAAAAGAAGTTTTATTCTCACCAAAAAAACAAAAAAAAAAAAAAAGGTTTTATTCTTAGGCATAAATTCTTTCTTACTATAATTGGTTGATTAGTTTGTACGTTTGCATGTCATTAATGCAACAGAAATCTTGTGCTATTAATTCTAAAGTTTAGCGTATACACGACGAATGTGTTTTTCTTCAAAATGGAGACAATGCATGCTGTCTTGTTTAGTTGCTAATTTGTACAATGCAGGAAAATTATTAAAATTATTTAATTATTTTTAATATCTAAATTTTAAATATTTCTTAGTTCTTAATTTTTAAAATTTTTAAATTTGAAGAAGAGTTTTGTGAAGACTTTGATTCTTTTTTACCATAATCGCTTGATTTGTATACTGCATCTAGGTGTAGTGACCAATTTTGATAATTTTAGGTCTCCCCCATAATAATTTTGAAGAAATACGGTCTTCATGTCTGGCAAACATGACAGCACTTGAAATCTTTGATATCTGTCTTTTTTCTTTTCTTTTTTTTCTTTTTTTAAAGAAGAGGAGGGCAGAACCTCCGTTTATTGAAAGGCTGCTCCGTTCATTGAAAGGCGGAGGAAAATCATGTACAACGACAAGGAAAAAATAATGCCCAACAAACTAACGACGAATATAAGGAATGACCCATCTATCCGTATGTACAAGTCCATGAAGTCTCCCCGGACATAATCTCCTAGGAAGTTCATAACACGTCTTTTAGCCCATTCTTTAGTCAAAAAATCTGCGACCATATTTGCCACACTAAAAATATGACGAATTTGAACATTAAGAGAAGAAAAGAGACCCATAGCTTCCTCCAAAAAATCTCATAAATACCAATAATTGTAGATCTCCAAAAGAAACCAACCTACCACTACATTCGACTTTGATTCCACTAAAACATCCCTTAGACCAAGATGATAACACAGCTAGACCAGGATAATTACACAGCCGCAACCCAACTAAAATTGCCCGACATTCCGCAACAGTATTTGTACCATGTCCACAAGGATGTGCAAATCCCGCAACCACAAGTCCCTGAGCATCCCGAATGACACCACCTGCACCCAATGCACCCAGATTCCCATAGGAGCCTCCATCAACATTTAATTTAAACAAACCTTGGCTAGGCCAAGACCGCACAACAACTTAGGAGATTTTGAGACAACCGGCACAATGGGGCAATTTAAATCCCTTAGAATGACACGCTCATTGGATCCTAATTTTTTGAACTTCCGCAAAGTAATGGAAGTTTGCACAATGAAACCTTCTACCATATGGACAATCCCCCTCCAATCAAAAACCACTTCTTTCATCCGAGCTGCACAGCGAGCTTGCTAAATTGCCAAGGAAATAATAATAGGAATAACCCTACGTAGCCATCCAACTTGTGAAGACGAAGACACACGAAGCCACCATAAATTAACTACTCCCTTCCAGCCACAAACCTGGGGTAGGCGCATCCCAAAAACACCTACAAAATAATGCCACACCTTCCTTGCCCTTACCCCATCACACAAAACATGATCCAACATTTCAATATGAGGAGTAGCACAACAATTGCACTTCTAGGCCATCTGAATACCAACATGACGAATTGCCTCATCAATATGAATGACATTTTGTCTAGCTCTCCAACATATAACTGAAATATTCTTTGGTATATGTTACTGCCAAAGCCATTTCTGCCATGGGCAAACAGTGCCACAACATAACATTAAATAAGTACGATATTACAAAACAATGCAATGCAAGTTTGAGAATTGTAGCACCATTCAAGTGGTGAATATGCCACAAGAGAAAATCTATTTATAAGCATTATTTTTTACACATTGCCGATGTAGAAGCTTTTCAAATTAGCTATGCTAAAATATGATTGATTTTTTGGTTTTCGTAAAATTATAATGCCACAAACATGATCGATGCAACTATAATTGTTATTTTAGTTGATGACAGACCTGATCATACGCAAATGGTTACATAGAGGGACTTAGGGGGTTTGTCTTGGATGACCTTCACTGATGACTACACAACCAAAAGTTAAAGGTGTAATGCTAAAGATGTTGTTGAGCCTAAAGAAGACTCAATTCATTGTTGCCCCTATAATTGCTCCAAACAGGTTTAATGTGTATTCTCAAACTTTAGAAGACTTGACTGATGGACTACGTGATAGGCTGAAGACTTGGGGTCAATGCTCTCCTTTAAGAAAAGGCCCTACACACGAATATTTTAAAACTTCTTCATGCATCACACAAATATGTGATTAATTTTTGTATAAAAGTTTTGCATTTCTCTTATGCTTGGTTGGAACGAGATGAATTGAGATGATTTGTAAATAGTAGTGAGATAGTTTGTAAATAATATTGAATTGGTTTGAGTTAAAATATTTTATAGAGTTTTGAAAATAGAGAGAAAAAAGGTTGAATAAAAATATTATAAAATTGAAATATTGTTATAATATAATTTTTTTAATATAACATTTATTTTGAAATTTGAAAAGGTAGAATTATTTTTTGTTTTTTATTTAGAAGTTCAGAAAAGTTATGATAATCAGGTAATGATTAGATAAAAAAGTTGAAGATTTGAAATTGAAAAATATTTGTACTTGTGGTGTTTGGATATTGAGATGAGATGGAAGCATCTCTCCATCCAAAACGGGCCTTAGCCTAATAAAAGCACGATGCATTATTGCCTCTAATGTTCGCACAAAACATGATGAACGTATATTACCAAACTATGGACAACCTTGACTAATGATTCTGTGATAGGCGACTTAGAATAATATAAATACGTATTTAAGGTGCAAGTCCTGTGTAGAGTTTTTAAAAGAAGTTAGACCATCATGACAAAGTGAATTTGTTCATATGGGTCACACTTTTTACAAATGAGCAGTGCTTGCACATTCTACCTTTTACAAATCATTTTCCAAAATTTAAAACTTGAACAAAAGATATCTATTTAGTGAAGTATTAAAACATTTTTTATTTCTTTGCAGGGAAAACATAGATTAAGAGACTAAATCATAAAGATATATATTTTTCCCTTAATGTTTTCAAAAGCCCATGTGAACTCAACAAAGACATTAGTAATTATCATGCGCACACACTTTCTGCGTCCCTGTTCTAATTTTTCCAAACTCATCAATCCATGTTCTTGTAGAAGTGTGAGTTTGCCCACTTTTTTGATATCTTATGTATTTAAAAAAAAAAATTATTTTCTTATTTAATGATTAAGTAAGTGACTTTTAGTGTATTAATGCATTTTTTTATTTTTTAAAAAATATTTAAATATGTTAAAAAAATGAAAAATAAAAGAAAAAAATAAAAAATCAAATTTGTACTAGGTGTCATGCCCAACTATCATTGCTGGCAGCAGCCTAACACCACTATCTATCTATGTGTGTATGTGTATATATATAAAGGATTGACTTATATATATATATATATATATACGGAAGGGAAGGAAAGGATTGACTCCAAGTCTTTAGCCCTATCACGGTGTCATCAATCAGGTCTTCAAGGAAAGGAAAGCAATAATGCATTGTTGAAGGTAGTCTCAATATTCAAATATCATAAATATAAATAATTTTTTAATTTTTAATTTTTAATTGTTTTTATCTAATAATTACTTAATTATTATAATTTTCTAAAATTTTCAAATAAAATACAAAAATATTTTAATTTTTTTTAAATCCTAAAATAAAAATTATATTAAAAAATTATATTCTAACAATATTTTAACTTTATAATATTTTTATTTAATTTTTTTTCTTTTGTCCCAAAATCATATAAAACATCTCAACTCAAACCATTTTATTACTATTTATAAACTATTTTACTACAATTAATACTATTCACAAATTTCTCATCTATTCTCGACATCGGAACGAGGCTTTAGTCTATTTGTAAATCACTCCAGGGTTTAAATTATTTATAATTTTCTCAATGAGTATGCAAATTTTTATAACTAAGTCCTCGACTTTCTACCGTCAATTCATCTATTCGAAACTAGTTTAACCAATCAGAACTTGACACATGACATATAAATGCCATATCAACACACTTACAAAAAGCAAAATCTAAACATTAGAATAAAAATATATTTAAAAGAATCTATAAAATTAAGATAAAAATTTTTGAAGTGTCGATATTTCTGCCCGATAAATATTTTTAATTAGACATGGAACCGAGTTGTCAAATTTTATTTGAAATGCATATCGCAGGTGGTGTACTTATATATGGTTAGTGAGCATCGTTACAAGTACTTCATGGAATGGTCTTATTTAATAATGTTATTGATGCCAAAGTCTTGGGTTAGCCTCTTAATCTATGTTTTCCCTCAATGAAAAAAAAAAAATTTGGGGTAATTTTTTTCGATTTTTATTTTTTGGCACTTCACTAAATAGATATATTTTCTTCAATTTTTAAATTTTGGCAAATGATTTTTACAAGATCTAGGGTGTGCAAGCATTGTTCATTGTAAAAAGTGGGATCCATATGAAAAAAGTTTATTTTGTCATGATGGTCCCACTTTTTTTAAAATTTCTAAACAGGACTTGCACCTTAAATACGTATCTATATTATTCCAAGTCGCCTATTCCAAAATCATTAGTTAAGGTCATTCAAAGTTTGGTAATATACGTTCAATGTGTTTTGTGTGTACACTAGGGACAATAATGCATTGTGCTTTCTTTAGGCTAAGACCCAGTTTGGATGGAGAGATGTTTTTCTCATTTCAATATCCAAACACAACAGGTACAAATACTTTTCAATTTTAAATATTTAACTTTTTCATCTAATTGTTACCTGATTATTACAACTTTTTAATAATCAAGGTCTTCCCAAGTTTATCATTTTTGCTTGAAATAATTTAATATATAAATTTTATAGTCTTTGGCCTTAATTTCTAAGTCATCGGTCAATGTTGAGGTGTCTATATAAACTTTTTAAGAACAACTTCGCTTAGACACCTAAACGTGAAATGGAGTTTGGAATTTTTGGGTGGTGGCTAATGTTGGCGGCCTTGTTTCAATTATCTTCTGTTCATGGTTGTTTGAGGGAGGAGAGAGAAGCTCTCTTGCGACTCAAAGCTTCCATGAACTCCTCGGATGATGATTTCTTCACATCTTGGAACTCATCTCAGGAAGGGAGAAATTGCTGCGATTGGGAACATCTTATGTGCGACGAGACTACAGGGCGTGTAATCAAGCTTCATCTTAGCTATGTGAGGGCCTTGGATCAGGAAGTTTGGTATTTGAATGCCTCTCTGTTTATTCCCTTTCAAGAGCTTAAGTACCTTGATTTGAGTGGGAATTATATATTTGGTATGTTTATATCATAACAGAGTAACATTTTTGTTTGAATTATGCAATAGAAATCGGTTTATAATTGTCTAAATTGTAGGTTTTGAAAGATTATCCGGATTGAACAAGCTAGAGGTGCTTGACTACTCTAGGAATTACTTCAATGAAAGCTTCCTGTCATCGCTTGGTCAGTTCTTATCGCTCAAGGAACTATATTTGAGTTACAACCGATTAGATCGACCAATCAATATCCCAATCTCAGGTAATTAGTCTCTAAGGTTACATCCTTGCTATATCCTAGTGAACACATTTTAATACTGAGAGTGAAACAGAAAACGTGAATGGAGTTTGGAAATTTTGGGTGGTGGCTACTGTTGTGGGCCTTGTTTCAATTATATTCTATTCATGGTAGTTGCGCTTGTTTGAGGGAAGAGTGAGTAGCTCTCTTGCGACTCAAACCTTCCTTGAACTCCTCGTATGAACCCTTAAAATATTGGAACTCACATATCTGGATGGGCTCCAAATGAAGGTTTGTTTATATCATAACAGAGTAGCTGTCTAGGCAATATTGTTTTTTGAATTATGCAATAGAAATCAGATTATAATTGTCAAAATTGTAGGTTTTGAAAGATTATCCGGATTGAGCAAGTTAGAGGTGCTTGACTTCACAGGGAATTACTTCAATGAAAGCTTCCTGTCATCCCTTGGTCAGTTCTTATCGCTCAAGGAACTATATTTGAGTTTCAACCGATTAGATCGACCAATCAATATCCCAATCTCAGGTAATTAGTCTCTAAGGTTAGATCGACTAATATACATCCAATTGATATGCTATGCCCTATTGATACTCCATGCTATATCCAAATCCAATTTAACACATTTTAAATTCTTCGCTTAATTAGACACCTGAGAGTACTGAGAGTAAAACAGAAAACGTGAATGGAGTTTGCTACGATTCACGAAGTGAGTAATTGCTACGATTGGCAACGTGTTGTGTGTGACAACATTAAGAGCTTCATCTTAGCTATGTGAAGGTCTCTTACAATAGTGATGAAGTTTGGTATCTTAATCTGAATGCCTCTCTGTTTCTTCCCTTTCAAGAGCTTAAGTACCTCGATTTGAGTTATAATGCAATATCTGGATGCTTTGTTTATATTGTTCTGTTTTTCATTTTCCGTTTAAATATTTCTTTCTTTCTTATTTTTTGAATTACGCAATAGAAATCAGTTTATAATTGTCAAAATTGTAGGTTTTGAAAGATTATCCAGATTGAGCAAGCTAGAGGTGCTTGACTTCAGTGGGAATTACTTCAATGAAAGCTTCCTGTCATCCCTTGGTCAGTTCTTATCGCTCAAGAAACTATATTTGGGAGACAACTTCTTAGATCGACCAATCAATATCCCAATCTCAGGTAATTAGTCTCTAAGGTTAGATCGACTAATATACATCCATTTGATACTTCATGCTATAACCTGTTTAACACATTTTAATAATTTTCGTATACATGAAACTTATTTCTCATATCTAAACACTCCTTGCCGTTTTAGAGTTGGGACGACTAAAGAACCTACAGGAGTTGTATTTGGATTATTCCTATATTGACAAAAGCTTCCTCAGTAAAGTTGGAGTTATGACTTCCCTTAATGTATTGAAAATATCAAACTGCGGACTCGATGGAAGTTTGCCCATCGTTCACGGTAAAAAGCCTTATTTTCGCAAAATATTCCTTAGCAAAATCTCTTAATGGTAGAACTTAATTATTACTCATTTCATTTTGTAGGCTTGTGTGAGCTTATGAATCTACGAGAGTTAGATCTCAGCCATAATGATTTTGAAGGGCTACTGCCTTCATGTTTGGCGAACATGACACAACTTCGAATATTTGATATCTCTTCAAATCGCTTTAATGGAAGCATTGATCATCTCTCCCCACTACCTAGTTTGAAGTCACTTGAGTACCTTGATTTATCACATAACTACTTCAACCCAATCACATTCTCCTCATTTTTTAATCTCTCAAAGCTTGAGGTCATATTTAGTGATGGCAACAAACTAGTTGATGAAACTGATCTGTCTCAAAGATGGGTTCCTGGCTTCCAATTAAAGATTTTTAGTTGCTCAAGCTGCTTATCTCCTAGATTCCTTTATTATCAGTTCGACTTGCAAGTACTACAACTCCCTCACAACAACTTGGCAGGACAGTTCCCCACATGGTTGCTAGAAAACAATACAAGGTTGGAGGTTCTTAATTTGAGAAATAATTCTTTTACAGGCACTTTGCAGCTACCCAGTCATCATATGCCCAACCTTTCTCTTTTAGATATTTCATTTAATCATATTCAAGGTCCAATTCCAACAAACTTTGGTTTAATTTTTCCGAATCTAGAGTTTTTAAATATTTCTAAAAATCACTTTGAAGGTGTTATTCCTTCTTCTTATGGTAATTTGACCTCCTTAAGAATTTTAGATATGTCAAGAAATAATTTTTCAGGAACAATACCGGAGAATTTGATAATAGGTTGCTCCTCCTTAGAGTACCTTAAATTGTCCGAAAATCATTTGAGTGGCCAACTAACTCCTATCATTTTCAATCTAACATTACTACGTTTTTTGTTTTTGGACAACAACCACTTTTCTGGAGAGATCCCATATACCATATCTAATTTTATGGCCTTGGAAGCAATTGATTTCAGTAATAACAATTTGTCAGGGATGCTTCCAAGATGGATGGGGAGCATGCCTTCATTGACAGAAATTGCTCTCGCAAAAAACCAGCTTGAAGGTCCCATTCCAGTTGAGTTATGTAACTTGAAATACCTTTCATTTTTTGACCTGTCCCGTAACAATCTATCTGGCTCTATACCCTCTTGCTCCAACTGGTCCGACATCATACATGTTCATTTGAATAAAAATAGGTTAACCGGTCCAATTACCAGTGGATTCAAGGGTTGCTCTACTTTAGTCACTCTAAATCTTAGAGATAACTACCTTACTGGCAACATTCCAGATTGGATCGGCAACCTTTCAAGTTTGAGCATTCTCCTCTTGAAAGAAAATTATTTACATGGAAAAATCCCACTTCAATTATGCCTTTTAGAAAAACTAAGCTTGTTGGATCTTTCCCACAATAGTTTTTCTGGTCAAATACCTCATTGCTTTTGTAACTTTACTCATGAGCCAACCTACCAAAAATCTGAGGTATCAAGAGCTTTCCAAAGCTATTTTGAAATGTCCGACATGTTGTCATTCTTGCATTCGGCAATGATAATGAACAGACTCCTTAATAGTCATGATGAAGATTATAAGTTCTCCATAGTGGATGCACTACAAGAAGTGGAGTTCTCAACAAAGAATAATACTCTCTCCTACAAAGGTGACATCCTCAACTACATGTCTGGGATTGACCTTTCATGCAACAAACTAGAAGGAGAAATTCCAACCGAGCTTGGAGATTTGAGCAACATCCATGCGTTGAACCTGTCGTTCAACAATTTAACAGGATCAATCCCCACTGAATTCTCGAAACTCAAGCAAATTGAGAGCTTGGATCTATCACATAACAACTTGGATGGTATTATCCCCCCTCAATTGGTAGAGTTGAACTCTCTAGCCGTCTTCAAAGTGGCACACAATAACTTAAGGGGTACAACACCAGAAAGAAAAGCTCAGTTCGGTACCTTTGATGAAAGCAGTTACGAGGGAAATCCTCACCTGTGTGGACCTCCACTACTTAAGGCTTGCACTAAAACTGAACCATCATCTACCATTCCAACTGATAATGAGGGAGATGAAGCTTGTGGTTTTATAGACTTGGAAGTCTTCTACTTCAGCTTTGTGGTGTCTTATGTGATAATGTTGCTAGCAATTGTTGCCATTCTCTACATAAATTTGCACTGGCGACGGGCATGGTTTAACTTCGTTGAAGTGTGCATCTCCACTTGCTACTATTTTATTGTGACAAGCACTTGTAAGCTATCTAGGTTTAGAATTGTGTAGCTTCGTGTTTTGATGTTTGCTTTTTCGTATGTCTTCTGTTTTTCTTTTCTTCAATCACAAGTTTGAGATCTTAATAACATATATGAGACTTGTAATTAGTTCTCCCTTCGCAACGTAACTCTAGATGAAAAATATGGGTACTGGATTAAAAGATCTGCAAGCAATTAATGACCAAACTGGCTTCCTCAAATTCCAGTCAGGCAAGATGCTTGAACCATAGATATTGCGTTACGTACGAGTTAATTTGGTGATTTCTTTTCTACTAATGTCAATTCATGAAAGCTCAAGAAAACAATCAACTATTTCTTATCCAAGTATCGAAGCTCAACATAGCAAAATGCCATTAATTCCAAAAGAACTAATAAAGTCAAACTTCAGTGGTTTTTTTTTGTGACCGCTAATGTTCAGTCTCTCTCTCTCTCTCTCTCTCTCTCTCTCTCTCTCTCTCTCCCCC
>QEOW01000482.1:895790-907283 GCA_003123825.1 Juglans hindsii
CTCTCTCTCTCCCCCCCCCCCTCAAGACAGTGTTGAGCTCTCTGTCCCGGCAATATCAACGCTATCACATTCTTGCAAGTTACAGGGTGCTCATTGAACAACAGAATGATGCATATCATTTTACAACTTGGTCATCTCTCTACACGAGGTAAAAAATGGGTTTGGAACTCAAAGAACAACTTCTCATAAACTGGGGGTCTATTCCTTCAAAAACTCTACTGTCAAAATCGAAGATCTTTATCAACATGTAGCAGTTCTTGCCCTTGATGCCTCCACTTTGCCAATCTACTGCTGAGATCCATTAGCATCACTACATCTTCATCAACTGTGAGCTGTATTAGCTTCTTATGATCTCCAAATCGAGCCCAACAATTAGAAAGGGCCTTTCCCCATCTCAAATCTGTCTATAGGGGGGAGAGAGAGAGAGAGAGAGAGAGAGAGAGAGAGAGAGAGAGAGAAACTGAGGGGGGGTAAAAAAGGGAGAGCAGAGGAGGGAGAAAGGGAGAGAGATGGGCTTCAGCAGATAGAGAGAGAGAGAGTGACTAGGGGGAGACAGTTTCGACTCAAGTTGCTTCTACCGTTAATTACATAGACCGCTTATGTGTTGACTTTTTATTGGTGGGTGTAAAGTCAAACTTCACACTGCATAGTTAGCTTCATGGAATTCACAAATGTAATTTTAAGATCATGTTGGATAGAAATCTTGGATTAGGATGAAAGAATTGTCGCAATTGAAAAACAAATCTCCGCATAAAACAACACTACAACTACAGAGTATAAGTGAAGAATCCAAGTCTGCTCTCTAAATACACATCCAGTTTAGAACAATAGGTAGATGTAATCATTTCATTTATGTTTTTTTTACACCATGCATCCTCACATGAAGGGATTTGAACCTTTGAGACAAGAGCAATTTTGATGAACAGGGACAAGCAAGCTCTCCAACAAGAAATTTGTTGAGAATTCGAACCCAACAAATTTCCATCTACAGAGACGAATATTTCAAGAAAGTGAAGGCCATTATTCTTTATTCGATCTGAATAAAGAATTGAGAATTAAGTTTGTGATTTGAGACTTATATATTCTCTGATGCAATGCTACTTCTTTGATATTTCGAAGTTGTGAATTGTGAGGGTGCCGCTAGCGCAAGGAGACAGACCACCAAAATGGTTGGGTGGAAGGAAAGATAAGGAACACTCTATTAGTTGGTGAATAAAATTGCTGCGGGTGCTGCAAAGCACAACTAGTCTAACATGTGAGGAAACAAGCTCCTTCTAGACGTCCTGGCAGATATATCTCATACTTGTGGTGTAGGCTTCAAAAAAATAATTTTAGAAAATGAGTTGGGGGATTTCTGAACTTTTTAAAACTTTTCATTTTCTTCGTAGGATATAAAAATTTTATAATTAAAAACTTAAACCTCCTTTATAAATTTAAAAGATAGTTTGTTGTAGAATTCATTAAATTATATTATAACGTCCTTTAACAAAACATGAGGTCATATTGTGAAAACGATCACAAAAAAGTAAAGCAAACAAACAATCAATCACACGACATAAAATTAACGTGGTTCGATAATGTACCTATGTCCATAAAGCTGCAAAGAATTTTATTATGTTGAGGAATGACAAAATACATTTTGAGGCTAAAATATAGCTCTGTTTGCAACCCACAACAGTGGTCGCTCTCCCCGGCACCACCGTGCTCCTCCCAAGCCATCTTGCATTTCAGGTGGTTACCCATCTTGCATTTAGTTGAAGACAGAACTTGTTTGTTAAGTACCTAGTTTATTGTTCTGCAGATTTGAGACTGTTTTTAGTGTTTATAACTTAATTAGGTGTGGTGTTGCTGTTTAAGCAGAATTGTTGATGAATAGATTATGTTGGACTCTCTGATTGATTCACGAGTCCTTTTCGTATTAGGTATCACTGGGACCCTTGATGTTTTGCTTCGACATTTGTCCTTGTTGGTGATCATTATCAACTACCTCCTCTTGTCCAGGTGATATGCCTCATCTATTTGTAGTTTTGTTCCTCTCCGTGCTCATTATATAGATCACAGAGAAGTTGGTTGAGAATGGAATTGAAGGGGAGGATATTGGCATCATTACGCCTCATAATTCTTTACTTACTTCAAATGTTAGTTCTTGGGTGCCGAAAGAATCTCTGGTCTGATTAGGTGGAGGAAAATGATTCCTGTGAATAAACTTGATTACAACTAACACTGGTTGAACAGTTGCAAATAGAGCATGTTTTAAATTGAAAATGATTTATGTTAATAGTTGTAATAGACTTATTTATGAAGTAATGTATTTTTGGTCCCAATAAATTACAACTTGTCGATTTTTTTATTTGTTCAAGGTAGTTTAATCAAGCCTGCAAGAGAAAATTCTGCTTTAAAAATTAATCATTAGACATATGATCAGCCAACCGTTGCTCTTTCTTCCCTTAAATATTCACAAAGATTATCAAACAATTAACTTGATTTGGCTGCCTCTCTCTAGTTTCATGGTTGAGACATTTTCAGTTTATACATCCCTTAAGCTTCACAAATAAATATTGGACCACATGCCTTTTCCTTGACAACTCCTCTGGCCTGGCCTGCAGCATTTAGCTTTGCTCCTCAGGTACATTAGCTGAACATCGAAATTATTTTGTTGTAGCGATGGGTGCATACCTATGTTACAAAAACAGCTTACATGCATATTGCTGTTTCAGTCATACCACTAGTACTGAACCTGCTTATAATGATGTTTCTTCCATTAAACAGTGATCTCACTCGCAATTATATCAATGGATCAATTCCTCCGAGTTTTGCTAAGCTCCCTCTTCTCAATCTGTGAGTAATTATTTGCATTTTGTATCTACGAAAGCATATCTTTTATTTTCCAAAGGTCAATTCCAAGGGTCAGGGAAACCGGCTAAGTGGAACAATTCCAAAGGAAATTGGTGACATCACTTCACTTGAGCAGCTGTAAGTCCTGAATTAAACTTGTGTGTCGAATTGAAAGAAGATTAATAACTTGGATTACAATTGAAGTTGCATTTTTTTTACAGGGTCTTGGAAGATAATCAGCTTAGTGGACCTCTTCCGGAAAGCCTCAGAAAATTGAGCAACTTGAAAAGACTGTAAGAATGCAGTCTTCATCCTCCCTTAATTCCCTTGTATTTTATTGTATGCAATGTTGTTTCATCTTTGAAGTCATTCTAGTTATGTACTTCTTGCACTTCTTTCTGTTTTTTTATACCTTTTGGAAATAATCATTCAAATATAATGCTTCAAGTCCTCTATCAAGTATCAAGTGTTTTTTGCCATATTGCTTCAAGTAAATGAGTGACTGAATATTTCAGTATCTTGCAGCATTCTTTCTGCAAACGTCTTTAACGACACAATACCAGAAACATTTGATTACTTAAAGAACTTGGTGGATTTGTAAGTGATGCTATTTGACATTACTATATGGAGATATAGCTTTTAGAATTAAGAGGTCCTTAAAACTTAAGCTACTCTCTGCAGTAGGATAGATGGGAGCAGAATATCAGGGAAAATACCTGATTTTATTGGGAATTGGACTGAACTTGACAGACTCTGAGTATTGTACTTCATTCCTTTTATCTGTCATCGTTTCCCTCTTTGATATATGAATTTGAATTTTATTTTTTATTATCTAAGGACTCTGTTTGCAGTGATATGCAAGGCACGTCCTTGGAGGGCCCCATCCCTTCTAACATATCCCGTTTGACAAACTTAACTGAACTGTGAGTACTACATGTTCCTTTACTGGAAATTGATTAGAATTGAGAAATGTAGAAGATGGTACAATTATTTTTACTGATCTGTCATGTTTTTCAGGAGGATATCTGATTTGCAAAATTGAAATATTTGTAAGTTCTATATATGTACTTTGTTTTCTGCAACGATTAATCCTATTGTGAACAACTTTGTGGTTTATTTTTTATGCTCTTACTCTTGTGCTGTGCCCACAGGTGGCTTAGAAATTGCTTAATCACTGGTCCAATCCCATATTATATTGGAGAGTTGAAAGCTTTGAAAGGATTGTAAGTTGCTTAAAATGAGCATACTTCTCGAGATGTTTTTACTTATGAAGTTCTTTTTCTATGTCCAGGCTGAAATCCTATTTAATTTCCTGCAGTATGCTATTTATGCACTTGGCTTTTGAACAGAGACTATCGCATCAAGTCACACAACGCATGTCCATTTTCTTTTTCCTCTGCAACAATGACTATTCACTTGGCAAGAAATGAGATGACATGTATTTTAGGGATGTAGGTTCTTAACCAACAACTCATTAAATGGGGAAGTACCTCAGTGGGTATTGGACAGCAAAAATAACTTGTGAGTCTACTTTAAGCTGAGTATTTTCATTTCATTTGGTTGTGAAATTTTCTATACACTGGTGGATTTCTTGCTGCTGTTATTTTTTTTTTTAATTTTTGTTTTTTGGGTTTAGAGATTGTGAGACTCATTTGATAAATTGTGACATTTTATTCGATTTTCATTCTTTCTCAATTGAAGTGGTACTGCATGTGTTGTTGGATTATAATGACCTTTTTGGGTGTGAGTTGGGAAGTTCAAATAATTTATGTATTATGTTTTTGTGCAATTTTTTTTTTAATTTTGTAAAAAATATTTTCTGGCGAATTACTCGCTAGAAAATAAACTAATTTGCGGCGCCTCCATATCGCCGAAATAAATCTATTGTGGCGAAAACTACCTGCTGTGAATTCATAATTACGATGATAATTCAAAATCACTGGAAAAAAGATATAGGCATTTGCGGCGATTTATTGATTATTTGCAATGAAATTTTTCGTTGCTTTTGACTTTTTTCAACGATTTAGGGTAAATGGATCACACTTTTTCTGGTGAGTTTTTGCGAAGATTTTTTTCTATCGCTGAAGAAGTGACACTTATTGCATCGAATGGAAAAAGCCTGATTTCTTGTAGTGAGTGAGAGGGGTGTGGCTTTTGTCCTAATTGTACATTTTTTAAGAAATTTTATTCACTTGAAATAATGAATATGGTATTAAATAATGAAAAATTATTTGTCACCTTTTACTTATTTTTTGTAATAAATGATGAGAGGATATTAATGGAAGGATGGTAAATAACATTTTTTTTAATAAATGAAGTAGTAGGCTGTGTTAGGCGATAGGTTACCATGTAGCCTACTTGTAAACTTGTTGTAAAGCAACGATAAGGGTATCTTTATTTCCCCAACAAAAGTACAAGATTGCTAATTTGTTTTGGGGAAGAAAAATCATTGAATTTCACTATAAACTATTCTAATATGAAATGCCAAATCTGCCAGTGGAACACAGACTAAAATACTTGCTATTATTTAAGTATGATAGATTTTGATTGTTTTAACTAAAATTGAAACGAATTTAAAATCAAGATTGGAATCCATATTATAACGTTGTTACAATGTTATAGGCATTCTATGCATCGGAATTTTCTCAAGAAAAAAACAAAAAATAATAGAAAATTGCTCAACTTTTGGGCATTGCTTTTAAGATGTTTAAATATAAACTCACTTGCCAATTAATTCATTTTTTTGGTACACTTACCAACGAGCCGTAATAGTCATATAATGAACTAACTACATTGGATCAGGTGTTGCATCAAAAAAGGTAAATCTATATGCAGGTTTAGAGTCTTCTCTGTGCTCTCTCGATGGAGAAAGACCAGGTGAAGGAAATAGTCTCGACTTGCTCTGCTGAGTGAGGGAGGACGACTCTGCCCTAGCTTTATTTTTAGTAAGGTTGGGATAAGGTGACAATGGAGGATTTGGAGAAAGGATGGGACAAACTTAAGCTCACGGAAGAGGAAAATGAAGTGATTGAGGTGAATGCAGATTATATGAGTAAGGGGACTGAAAAGGGGAAGAAAAGTTTGGTAGGGAAATTGTTATTGGACCGAAAAGTGAACAAAGAAGTGATCAGATCTACGATGAACAAAATCTGGAGACTGGAAGGCTTGTTCGTTTTCTATAATATTGTTCCAAACATGTTTGTAATATCGTTTGAGAATCAGAAGGACAGACAGAGAGTTTTGGAGGGTAAGCCTTGGTTATTCGATAATCAGTTGTTTGTCTTGAAGCCGTTTATGGTCTAAGTCCCCTGCAGAAAATGAGCTTCGACTATGAGGGGTTTTGGGTACATCTGAACAATCTACCATTGGCATGTATGACAAGAGAAGTGGGGATGCAGATTGGAGCTACGATTGGAAGTGTGAAAGGAGTAGATATAAGGGAAGATGGGATCGGTTGGGGAAGTTTTTTGTGTGTTAAAATCGAGATATATCTGAGAAAAAAGATTACGAGGGGTCGAATTACTAATGTGATGGGCAACAGAATATGGATTCCGCTGAGCTATGAGAAACTCCCAAAAGTGTGCTTTAAATGTGGTAAAATTTATCATGGTGTAGAAGGTTGTATGGAGTTGGAAGGCAGTAGTGATAAATCCCAATACGGAGTATGGCTTCGGGCTAACTATTCTGGAAGAGGGATGTCCTCGGAGTCTTCTAGTAACAAGTTTAGTGAGAAAATGGGTGAGAGTGATGGGGATTTTTATCATGTGTCCGTTACTGTGGGTGAGAAGGAGACTGAGAATGCGAGGAATGGGTCACAGGGATCAAAGGGTGGATATGAACAGCAGGTGCTTGATAAAAATTTCGAGACAGGCGAGAAAATAGAAAGGGTTGACAGGGGAGGAAAGACAGTTGAGGATTGTTGTGCAGTGACCAGATTCCAGCAACTAGACTATGATAAAGAGATGACTGAAACTTATGGGGGAGTGGAGAGAAGGAGGTGGAAGTGAAGGGCTAGAGCAGTGGAAAAGAAAGATGCAGGAGATTCAGTAATTGGAGGAAAACGCAGACTGAGAAGTGAGAGACCTGATGAGTGCAATAAGGGAGTACTGAAAAAAGGAAAAGTACATGAGGAGGATGGGACTACTAGAAACGATGTGATATGGTGGAGGCTACTAGTCTGCCCCACCAACAACAATGAAAATACTCAGTTGGAACTGCTGGGGGCTTGGGAATCGTCGGACAGTTCAAAACCTTCTCCATTTAGTTAAGGATAAGAAACCCAATATGGTCTTCTTGATGGAGACTAAACTGGTAGCATGTAATGTTGAGGGAATCAAGAGGAGATTGGGATGGGAAGGATGCTTTGTTGTTGACTCGTTGGGCAGAAGAGGGGGCTTGGCATTGATGTGGTGCAGGGATACGGATGTGGAGATTCTCAATTACTCTCAACATCATATTAATGCTACTGTCATGAGTGAAGAGAAGATGCTGCCATGGCTGCTCACTGGATTCTATGGGCATCCTGAGGTTAGTAAAAGGAAAAACACATGGAATTTATTGTCTTTGTTAAATCCTTCTAGTGATAAGCCATGGTGTGTAATATGAGATTTTAATGAGATTTTGTGTCAAGATGAAAAAATGGGTGGAAGACCTAGGCCAGAGGCTCAAATGGTTGATTTTAGAAAAGCCTTAGAAGATAATAGTATTTTTGATTTGGGGTAGAAGGGCAACAAATACGCATGGAGTAAGAAACATATGGATAGTACTTTTACCAAGGAGAGGCTTGATAGGGCTGTTGCTAACTTCCAATGGTCTGAACTTTTTTGTGATAGAGTGGTGGAAGCACTAACAATATCTCAATTAGACCATAAGGCATTACTGTTAGACTTGAGATAACAAAATTTTGTGAATAAAAAAAGAAGAAGGGTATTTAGATTTGAAGCAAGTGGACAAGGGATGAGGAGGGAGTATCTGTGGTAGAAAGGGCATGGATGAGGGCTGTAACAGATCAAAATCCAGGTAGAAATATTCAAGGAAAGCTGAATAGTTGTAAAGGAGACTTAATTAGGTGGAGTAAGTCAAGAGAGAAAGAGGCTGCTCTAATTTTGAAGCAAAAAACCGAGAGGTTGAAGAGGAAACAAGAAAATGAGGGGCCACATAATGTTGATCTAATCAGAAAGCTACAAGAGGAAATAGGGTCTTTGTTGGAGCAGGAAGATTTAAAATGGAGACAAAGAGCTAAGAAAACATGGTATCAATTGGGTGACAAAAACACCAAATTTTTCCACTCATGTGCTACTCAGGAAGGAAAAAGAACCAGATAAAGGAAATAAAAAATGTTGAAGGTAGAATGGTGATAGAGAAAGAAGGGATTGAAGAGGTTTTTCATGATTACTTCCATTCAATTTTCTGTTCTACACAACCAACATCAGAAGCTATTGAAGAGTGTCTGAAGGAGCTAGAACCGAGAGTGACAGACTTGATGAATACAGAGTTACATAAGGAATTTACAAAGCTTGAAGTGGAGGAAGCCTTGAAATATGGGATCTCTGAAATCCCTTAGTCCTGATGGTTATGGTGCTTGCTTTTATCAAGCCCATTAGAGCATTGTGGGGGAGAAGGTGAGTATGGCTGTGTTGAATTTCCTAAATGGGGAGGAAGTGTTGGATGAATGTGTTAATAATACTTTCTTAGCTTTGATCCCTAAAGTTAGAAACCCCTCGGCTCCAAGTGAATTCCGTCCTATTAGCTTATGTAATGTGTTATATAAGCTTGCTTCAAAGACACTTGCTAATAGGCTGAAGAAAGTACTGCCTACCATTATTTCCAACAACCAAAGTGCCTTTATACCGGGAAGGCTTATAACGGAAAATGTGATGATAGCTTATGAATCTTTGCACACGATGAAAACAAGACAAAAAGGTAGAATTGGTAGCATCTAGATATGTCAAAAGCCTATGATAGGATAGAGTGAAGATACTTGGAGGCAGTAATGAGAAAGTTGGGATTTGGAGATAGATGAGTATCTCTGATTATGAGGTGTACTACTTCTGTGACCTACTCAATCCTTGTTAATGGGGAACCTGGAAAAATTTTGAAACCCACAAGGGGAATAAGACAAGGGGATCCTATTTCCCTCTACTTATTTATCCTTTGTGCAAAAGGGTTAAGTTCTTTGATTAATGCAGCTGATGCTAGAGGGGAAATAAGGGGAGTGAATGTTTCAAGAGGGGGAACAAGGATAAGCCACCTACTCTTTGCTGACAACTGTGTAATTTTTGAAAGAGCAAGGGTTGAGGAGTGGATGAGAATTAAAAATCTACTGAAGATTTATGAACAAGCCTCGGGTCAATGCCTAAATATGCAAAAAACTTGTATGTTTTTTAGTTCAAATTCTGCTGAAGCTTCTAGAGCACTTATTCAAAGGGCAGCAAGGGTTTCTATTTGTGGAAGTTATGAAAAATATCTTGGTCTCCCAACCATGGTTGGTAGATCAAGATATAATACTTTCAGGATTTTGAAGGAAAGGGTTTGGGCTAAACTGAGCAGCTGGAAGAACTCCTTCCTTTCACAGGCAGGAAAAGAAATATTATTGAAAGCAGTGGTTCAAGCAATTCCTACATTTTCTATGAGTGTGTTTAGACTTCCACAAAGACTTTGTAAGGAACTATCATCCATCTTTACAAGATTCTGGTGGGGCCATAAACAGAATGATAAGAAGATCCAATGGAGAAGTTGGTTTAATATGGGAGAATCAAAAAGTAATGGAGGGTTGGGCTTCCGTGATTTTGAGTGCTTTAATAGGGCAATGCTTGCAAAGCAATGCTGGAGAATGCTGAAAGAACCTGATTCTTAGTGGCAAAGATAATGAAAGAGAAGTATTTTAAGAGGGTGGGGATAGTTGATGCAAATCTTGGGTATGGGTCTTCATTTATATGGAGAAGCTTGTAGCCTTCATTGGGGTTAGTTAAAAAGGGGCTTTGTGGAGAGTGGGAGATGAGAGTAAAATAAGTATTTGGAGGAATAAGTGGCTACCTACTCAAACCTCCCACTGTGTACAATCAACAATTAAAAATCTGCCTGCTGATGCAAAAGTACAGCAACTTATTGATATTGAAGCTGGGGTGAGGAAAAAGGACCTGATCTTTGACACTTTTACCAGTGACGAAGTTGAAGCTATATGTGGGATTCCCTTGAGTAAATGGGGAACAATTGACAGATTGGTGTGGGGGTGCTCAAAGGATGGAAAGTTCTCTGTTAAGAGTGCTTATCATCTAGAACATAAAAGTATAAGGAAGAGGAAAGGGGAAACTTCAAGGAGAAATAAAGATGGGAATGGATGGAAGCTGATATGGGGGTTAAATGTCCCAAATGTGGTGAAGCATTTCCTGTGGAGGGCAGCTTATAATTTGCTACCTACAAAACTAAATCTGTACAAGAAACATATCATTGAGTCTGATAGTTGTCCAATATGCGAGAGGGAACCAGAATCAATTATGCATGTTGTGTGGAACTGCCCAGCTGCCTCAGATGTGTGGGCTGAATATGAAAGTCCAGTGCATAAATGGTGTGCTTCAGATTTTGTGTTTGAAGATTTGTGGGGGAAACTCAATGCTTTTCTCAAAGTAGACGAGGTGGAGATGGTAGCTTGTATTATGAGGAAGATTTGGATGAGAAGAAACTGAATGCTGTATGAAAATAAATTTGATCATCTGAGAATTATTATTCTTGCCGCAATGCAGGGACTAAGAGAGTTCAAGATGGCCCAAGACCTATTACAAGAAAACTAGGTGAGGAGAAATGTTGATAGAAGTGTGTCTAAATAGGAAAAACTAGGTGAAAGGGTGGTGAAAGCAAACTGGGATGCTGCTGTGGATGCCAAGAATAATTGGGTGGAAATTGGAGTGGTTGTCAGGAACTCAAATGGAGAGATACTTGCTTGCCTCTGCTCCAGATTCACTCATAACATTAACCCGAATGTAGTTGAAGCCTTGGGATTGAGGAGGGCAGTAATCTTTTGTACTGAATTGGGATTATCAGATGTATTGTTAGAAGGGGACTTTTTATTAATCGTGAATGCTATTAAGAGTGGGGAAGAGATAGGGGCAAAGTATAGTTGCATTATTGATGATGTGAGGAGAGTTATGAATGGGAGATTGAATTGGGATTTACGTTTTGTGTATAGAGAAGCAAACAACACAGCGCACAAACTAGCAAGGTTAGCTCTTAATTTTGTTTATGAAAGGGTATGGATAGAGGATAGTCCAATACAAATTGCTAATGATTTACTTGTGGAAAAACATTATAATGACTATTTTTTGGGATTAATGAAGGAAGTATATGTTTGCATAAAAAAATAAAAAATAAAAAAAAGGTGTTGCATCAAAAGAATAAGAAACGTTGGATCAAGTGAACAATTGATGAGCCAACGTACAATAAACAACTATAAATAAATAAAAGGTTCACAATTTGATGAGTCTTTTATGTACATTATACATCCTTGGATTCGTGGTTATCATGTTTCACTCAATACGATTAATCGAGTGTATCACTTTTTCTTCTTTTAATTCACTTAGAAAAAAAAGAAATTTTATTTATAATTCTGAGTGGGGACTGTATGTACAATTTCATTGATGAATGGAATAAAAAGAAAAAAAA
>QEOW01000482.1:923568-1014510 GCA_003123825.1 Juglans hindsii
CTCCCTCATTTCTCTAGGGTTTTTTTTTCCATCGCCAATATATATATATATATATATATATACATATACACATACCTGCATGTTAGTTTACCAAGCCTATAGCTGCCGCAAAACTCACACGGCAGTCTCCACCTACGCACGCACAGAAGCTCCATCCACAAACCATCGTCCGTTTCGATCACGTCCCTCCTTCCCTCATTCTCTAGTGTTGCACGTCGCGTGAAGCCCAGCAGCTGCATCTCTTTTTGTCAACCACGGGACCACTGTGGGACTGCCACCAGCACCTTATAGAAACCGTAAGCCGCAACCTACACCACGTACCGAGAGCGACTCCACGAAAGATACGCCAGCCATACCCCCCCCCCCCTTTCTCTTTTATTCACCTCAACCATCAGCCCTTTAAATCTCTGCCCTTCACCTCCGTGCCCAGCCCACGCGAGATCGGCAACCCTGCATAGAGAACTGAAAATCCCTGTTTTTGCCCTCCAAANGCCCAGCCCACGCGAGATCGGCAACCCTGCATAGAGAACTGAAAATCCCTGTTTTTGCCCTCCAAAACAGAGCATCTACCACTCCATTGTGAGGCCCTGCAACCACCACAACCAAGAGCCAAACATGTCGGAAACGTCCACATCCTGTTCAANATCCCTGTTTTTGCCCTCCAAAACAGAGCATCTACCACTCCATTGTGAGGCCCTGCAACCACCACAACCAAGAGCCAAACATGTCGGAAACGTCCACATCCTGTTCCTGCTACGCACTACACCACCATTCTACACTACTGCCGCCCCAAACCACCACCCTCCCTCTCGGTAACATATCTCCCCCGCATGCTGTGACCCGCTAGCTCTCTCTCTCTCCCTCACCGTGCCCTGGTCGCCAGCGTATCCCCCAGCCGCTACACCCAGCCACTTGTCACCACGTCTCTCTACTTCGTGCCCAACGTCATTTTCAACGGAGTGCTCAGGACGACGGCTTTCTTCTCTCGTAAGCCTATTATCCTCTTATTATTTTCCGTTTTCGGTCCTTACCTATTGCAAACAAGTTTTCTTTTAATTACTAAACTACCCTTAAATCCTCTCTAAGTTGTGTAGCTTCCGAAAAACCCTTTCGATTAAATTACAGTTTGTTTTTAAAAGAGCCTAAGTTGCCATGCAAGTTATTTGTTTACGTAGGTTTTTGTTGGTTTTCAAAGAATTGAAAGAAATTACATTAGTGCCCTTTTACCACATGTTATATTAATGTGCATTTAAATTTTTATTATGTATTAGTACACTCTTATATAATTATGATTACAAAAATCACATAAGTATTTTAACATATTATTAAGTAAAGATTTATTTTAAGAGTAAACAATATTGGAGTAATGTTGTTTTTACACTTTAGATATGATTTAGTCTATCTAAAAATAGTTATGGTTTATTTTAAAATATTTTGGAATAATTATATTATCTAGTATTAAACTTTATAGTTTGTTTTCAATAATAAACAGGTCAAACTTTTAAATGTTTTAGTCATAGTTATTAAATCAACATTGATGATTTTAGAAAGTGACGATTTGAAATTCTAGGTTTTGAGGTATTAAATAGGTTATTTTAGAAGCTTAAGATTAAATATCGAAATACGTGATTAATTCAAAATTTACGAGAATTACGTGGTTATTTTATAGGTGACGCTTAATTATTGTTCGAGATTTTTTCGAGGAAAATTTTGAAAAAGTTAAGAAGTTCATGTAAGCGGAGTTCCTATACTAGACTTTGCATTAAAATAAAATATGCTAAGGTTGATTTTTAGAAAATATACATATTTGATTATGAAAATACATTTGAACTACCCCAGTTCTTTGTTCTGCATTACTCATGAGATTCTGTGTAAGAAGAAATTATTTTCTGTCATGACTGGTGTAGACATGAGCTTATTTCTGACATTCTGTTTCTGAACTTTGAAGAAGAGAGCGAATATGAAATTTTGTGCATAAATTGCTGATACGATTTTGTTCTGTTCTGATGATTTCCTGTACTCCGATTTGATCTTATGTGATTTCTGAAAAGCTCTGGCATAACATTCTGTTTCTGTTTCTGTTTCATTCTGACGTTATCACGGATGTAAAACTGTGGCCTCTGTTCGGGTTGGTACCGACTTTTCTGTTTCTGGTGCACCCACTTTGGAAACAAAGTGATTCTCTGAGTGGTCTTTCCTATGTGTACACTTGGGGCTCCGAGAATGAATAAGGGGAAGATTCACATTCTGTTTCTGTTCGGTTAGTTACCAGGGTTTGCATAACCCTACCACAGGGGCTAAACATGGTATTTGTTCTGATATGATAAGATAAGATGTGATGTTTAGTTTATGCTATGCCAAAGGGATTTTGATTATGAATATTTTCAAACTTTCGCTTTTATATTTTTTATAACATATTCTAACGCTGCATTTTGAAATCATTATTCTGATTCTGCATTCTAAAAGAAAATATTTTTGTTTTGCATTCTGAACTCTGTAAATGCTCATGTTTACACACTAGTATATGTCCTCTACTTACTGAGTTGTTGATAACTCACCTCTTATCTCCATATATTTTTCAGATAATTTTATTGGTTCAACTGGAGGACAATACGTGAGTTTAGAGCGATGTCGGGTTCACAATTATAGATGGTAGGAAGAACTATATGAGTTGGTTAAAGATATGGCTAAGAATGGTTAAAACAAATTCAAGATTTTATTGATTCATTTATTTATGTCTAACTTGTTTTTAAATATTTTAGCTGGTATTTATATTTTATTTATATATATTTCTTTTCCTAGAACGTTTAGCTGAATTTAAGATCTCAGGATCGCTGCTCGTCGTCGAGTTCGTAACTTTGGAGATTTGAGATTTAGAGATGGTACATATTTTAAAAATGATTTTGAGGAGATTTAAGGTTGTAGAATTCTGCAGGTTCCAAGATATGATTTTTTTTTTATTATTATTATGATATGTAAGTTTTTAGCACTTGTGGACATGTGGAATGAGTTCCGCGAAATCTGAGGTTTTAGATTCTGCATATTTTAAGGAAACAATTTTTATGACATTTGAGATTTTAATTCTGGTAGGTGTATTCTGTGGACTGTAGGAAATAATTCTGACAGAGTTTAAGGTTTAGATGTTATGTTGATTTTGTGGAATGAATTGTGATTAGGAACGGGAGGTTTAAACTTGTGATATTGATGTATTAGAGGCTATATACATGTTGGGAGATTTTGCAAAATTAAATCTGGTGGTTAAATGTGGAGGTTAGTTCTTTTCCGATGTATATGATTGA
Source organism: Juglans hindsii (assembly GCA_003123825.1). Lineage (NCBI taxonomy): Eukaryota > Viridiplantae > Streptophyta > Magnoliopsida > Fagales > Juglandaceae > Juglans > Juglans hindsii. The sequence goes on from QEOW01000482.1 coordinate 926,868, forward strand.
GATTCAATGTTTTTAGGACTATAAGTTGTTAGAGTGAGTAGCGGAAGCGTGGTTGTAGTGATATAATAGTTTGAGAGTTTATTTCGTTATTTATTGAGGTTTTATATTAGGTGGAGATTTTCGAATTTATTATTTGGTCTTTAATTGCATTATGGAGGTTTATATTCTAGACTTGAAATGACAGAGTGCGCGAACGTGTATGGCTAGGGAAAATATGGGAGAATACGATTGACAATATTGGAGGGTTAGAATTTGGAATATTAGGTTCGACAATTTTGGAATATTAATTAGGTTCGACAATATGATTGACGATTACGGTAGGCATGGAATGGTTGTAGCAAATAAATATTTAGGCTTTGCTTATTATACTAGCAAACTTCGAGGACGAAATTTTTTTAAGGGGGGAGAATGTAACACCCGGGTTCAGCAACAATTCGTTCTATAAAAGTTTTGTTTTCGGACTTATATGTATGAGGAGCTTACTTATTTTTTTTATTTTTTTAAGTATTTTTTTATTAGACTACGGGCCTAAAATCTTTGTTTTGGTGGATTATAATTTTATTCGGCTTGATAATTAGGTTGTTTTTCTAAAGGGCCAAGATGATAATTGAGCCGAGAAATTTATAGAACAAGTTGGATTATTTTTTAGAAATTGAGTCGAGACTCATGACTCAAGAAAAAGCTCAAGCCCCAACCCCACACCCGTTTGTCTTTAAACCATGAAAACCAACTATCCGTTTTATGATAATTTTCGCCGCCACGAATGATTCCACTCCCACACACGTCTCCCTCATTTCTTTAGGTTTTTTTTTTCATCGCCAAGATATATATATATGTACACGTACCTGCATGTTAGTTTACCAAGCCTATAGCTGTCGCAAAACTCCCACGGCAGTCTCCACCCACGCATGCACAGAAGCTCCATCCACAAACCATCGTTCATTTCGATCACGTCCCTCCTTCCCTTATCCTCCAGCGTTGCACGTCGCGTGAAGCCTAGTAGCCGCATCTCTTTCAGTCAACCACGGGACCACTGTGGAACTACCACCAGCAACCTCCTTGCCCAGACCTGTATGAGCCCTCTGTCCGTTTGCCATACGACACAACCCCCACCTTGTAGAAACCATAAGCCGCAACCTACACCACGTACCGAGAGCCACTCCACGAAAGATACGCCAGCCATACCCCGCCTTTTCTCTTTTATATACCTCAACCATCAGCCCTTTAAATCTCCGCCCTTCACCTCCGTGCCCAGCCCCGCCCTTCACCTCTGTACTTAAGTATTTTAACATATTATCAAGTAAAGATTTATTTTAAGAGTAAACAGTATTGAAGTAATGTTGTTTTTACACTTTAGATATGATTTATTCTATCTAAAAATAGTTATGGTTTATTTTAAAATATTTTGGGATAATTATATTATCTAGTATTAAACTTTATAGTTTGTTTTCAATAATAAACAGGTCAAACTTTTAAATGTTTTAGTCATAGTTATTAAATCAACATTGATGATTTTAGAAAGTGACGATTTGAAATTCTAGGTTTTGAGGTATTAAATAGGTTATTTTAGAAGCTTAAGATTAAATATCCAAATACGTGATTAATTCAAAATTTACGAGAATTACGTGGTTATTTTATAGGTGACACTTAATTATTGTTCGAGATTTTTTCGAGGAAAATTTTGAAAAAGTTTAGAAGTTCATGTAAGCGGAGTTCCTATACTAGACTTTGCATTAAAATAAAATGAGCTGAGGTTGATTTTTAGAAAATATACATATTTGATTATGAAAATACATTTGAACTACCTCAGTTCTTTGTTCTGCATTACTCATGAGATTCTGTGTAAGAAGAAATTATTTTCTGTCATGACTGGTGTAGACATGAGCTTATTTTTGTCATTCTGTTTCTGAACTTTGAAGAAGAGAGCGAATATGAAATTTTGTGCATAAATTGCTGATACGATTTTGTTCTGTTCTGATGATTTTCTGTACTCCGATTTGATCTTATGTGATTTCTGAAAAGCTCTGGCATAACATTCTGTTTCTGTTTCTGTTTCGTTCTGACGTTATCACGGATGTAAAACTATGGCCTCTGTTCGGGTTGGTACCAACTTTTCTGTTTCTGGTGCACCCACTTTGGAAACAAAGTGATTCTTTGAGTGGTCTTTCCTATGTGTACACTTGGGGCTCCGAGAATGAATAAGGGGAAGATTCACATTCTGTTTCTGTTCGGTTAGTTACCGGGATTTGCATAACCCTACCACAGGGGCTAAACATGGTATTTGTTCTGATATGATGAGATAAGATGTGATGTTTAGTTTATGCTATGCCAAAGGGATTTTGATTATGAATATTTTCAAACTTTCGCTTTTATATTTTTTATAACATATTCTAACGCTGCATTTTGAAATCATTATTCTGATTCTGCATTCTAAAAGAAAATATTTTTGTTTTACATTCTGAACTCTGTAAATGTTCATGTTTACACACTAGTATATGTCCTCTACTTACTGAGTTGTTGATAACTCACCTCTTATCTCCATATATTTTTCAGATAATTTTATTGGTTCAACTGGAGGACAATACGTGAGTTTAGAGCGATGTCGGGTTCACAATTATAGATGGTAGGAAGAACTATATGAGTTGGTTAAAGATATGGCTAAGAATGGTTAAAACAAATTCAAGATTTTATTGATTCATTTATTTATGTCTAACTTGTTTTTAAATATTTTAGCTGGTATTTATATTTTATTTATATATATATATTTCTTTTCCTAGAACATTTAACTGAATTTAAGATCTCAGGATCGTTGCTCGTCGTCGAGTTCGTAACTTTGGAGATTTGAGATTTAGAGATGGTACATATTTTAAAAATGATTTTGAGGAGATTTAAGGTTGTAGAATTCTGCAGGTTCCAAGATATGATTTTTTTTATTATTATTATTATGATATGTAAGTTTTTAGCACTTGTGGACATGTGGAATGAGTTCCGCGAAATCTGAGGTTTTAGATTCTGCATATTTTAAGGAAACAATTTTTATGACATTTGAGATTTTAATTCTGGTAGGTGTATTCTGTGGACTGTAGGAAATAATTCTGACAGAGTTTAAGGTTTAGATTTTATGTTGATTTTGTGGAATGAATTGTGATTAGGAACGGGTGGTTTAAACTTGTGATATTGATGTATTAGAGGCTATGTACATGTTGGGAGATTTTGCAAAATTAAATCAGGTGGTTAAATGTGGAGGTTAGTTCTTTTCCGATGTATATGATTGAGATTCAATGTTTTTAGGACTATAAGTTGTTAGAGTGAGCAGCGGAAGCGTGGTTGTAGTGATATAATAGTTTGAGAGTTTATTTCGTTATTTATTGAGGTTTTATATTTGGTGGAGATTTTCGAATTTATTATTTGGTCTTTAATTGCATTATGGAGGTTTATATTCTAGACTTGAAATGACAGAGTGCGCGAACGTGTATGGCTAGGGAAAATATGGGAGAATACGATTGACAATATTGGAGGGTTAGAATTTGGAATATTAGGTTCGACAATTTTGGAAAATTAATTAGGTTCGACAATATGATTGACGATTAGGGTAGGCATGCAATGGTTGTAGCAAATAAATATTTAGGCTTTGCTTATTATACTAGCAAACTTCGAGGACGAAATTTTTTTAAGGGGGGAGAATGTAACACCCGGGTTCAGCAACAATTCGTTCTATAAAAGTTTTGTTTTCGGACTTATATGTATGAAGAGCTTATTTATTTTTTTTATTTTTTTAAGTATTTTTTTATTAGACTACGGGCCTAAAATCTTTGTTTTGGTGGATCATAATTTTATTGGGCTTGATAATTAGGTTGTTTTTCTAAAGGGCCAAGATGATATTTGAGCCGAGAAATTTCTAGAACAAGTTGGATTATTTTTTAGAAATATAGTCGAGACTCATGACTCAAGAAAAAGCTCAAGCCCCAACCCCACACCCGTTTGTTTTTAAACCATGAAAACCAACTATCCGTTTTATGATAATTTTCGCCGCCAAGAATGATTCCACTCCCACACACGTCTCCCTCATTTCTTTAGGTTTTTTTTTTCATCGCCAAGATATATATATATATGTACACGTACCTGCATGTTAGTTTACCAAGCCTATAGCTGTCGCAAAACTCCCACGGCAGTCTCCACCCACGCACGCACAGAAGCTCCATCCACAAACCATCGTTCGTTTCGATCACGTCCCTCCTTCCCTTATCCTCCAGCGTTGCACGTCGCGTGAAGCCCAGCAGCCGCATCTCTTTCAGTCAACCACGGGACCACTGTGGAACTGCCACCAGCAACCTCCTTGCCCAGACCTGTATTTGCCCTCTGTCTGTTTGTCATACGACACAACCACCACCTTGTAGAAACCATAAGCCGCAACCTACACCACGTACCGAGAGCCACTTCTCGAAAGATACGCCAGCCATACCCCCCCTTTTCTCTTTTATATACCTCAACCATCAGCCCTTTAAATCTTCGCCCTTCACCTCCGTGCCCAGCCCCGCCCTTCACCTCTGTACTTAAGTATTTTAACATATTATCAAGTAAAGATTTATTTTAAGAGTAAACAATATTGAAGTAATGTTGTTTTTACACTTTAGATGTGATTTATTCTATCTAAAAATAGTTATGGTTTATTTTAAAATATTTTGGGATAATTATATTATCTAGTATTAAACTTTATAGTATGTTTTCAATAATAAACAGGTCAAATTTTTAAATGTTTTAGTCATAGTTATTAAATCAGCATTGATGATTTTAGAAAGTGACGATTTGAAATTCTAGGTTTTGAGGAATTAGATAGGTTATTTTAGAAGTTTAGGATTAAATATCGAAATATGTGATTAATTGAAAATTTACGAGAATTACATGTTTATTTCATAGGTGGCGCTTAATTATTGTTCGAGATTTTTTTGGAGGAAAATTCTGAAAAAGCTAAGAAGTCCAGGTAAGCGAGGTTCCTATGCTAGACTTTGCATTAAAATAAAATGAGCTGAGGTTGATTTTTGGAAAATATACATATTTGATTGTGAAAATAAATTTGAACTACCTCAGTTCTTTGTTCTGCATTACTCATGAGATTCTGTGTAAGAAGAAATTATTTTCTATTATGACTGGTGTGGACATGAGCTTATTTCTGACATTCTGTTTCTGAACTTTGAAGAAGAGAGCGAATATGAAATTTTGTGCATATATTGTGTTGTGATATGATTTTGTTCTGTTCTGATGATTTTCTGTACTCCGATTTGATCTGATGTGGTTTCTAAAAAGCTCTAGCATAACATTCTGTTTCTGTTTCTGTTCCATTATGACCTTACCACAGGTGTAAAAATGTGGCCTCTATTCGGGTTGGTACCAACTTTTCTATTTCTTTTGCACCCACTTTGGAAACAAAGTGGTTCTCTACGTGCTCTTTCCTATGTGCACACTCGGGGCTCCGAGAATGAATTAGGGGAAGATTCACATTCTGTTTCTGCTCGGTTAGCTACCGGGGTTTGCACAACCCTACTACGGGGGTTAAACATAGTATTTGTTCTGATATGATAAGAAAAGATGTGATGTTTCAGTTTATGCTATGCCAAATGGATTTTGATTATGAATATTTTCGAACTTTCGCTCTGATATTTTTGATAACTTGTTCTGATGCTGCATTTTGAAAACATTATTCTGATTCTGCATTCTGAAAAAAAAAATATGTTTGTTCTACTTTCTGAACTCTATAAATGCTCATGTTTACATACTAGTATATGTCCTCTGCTTACTGAGTTGTTGAGAACTCAACCCTTATCTCCATATATTTTTCGGATAATTTTGATGGTTCAGCTAGAGAACAAGAGTAGGAAGTTTTAGCAAGGTGTGATGATAGAAGTGGAATAAGTGCCTGAGGGTATAAGTGCTTATTTGAGCGTCGTAGTTAGTAAACTCATTTTATTTTTCGGGTATTTTGATTTGATGAATTAAGGATAATTTCGAGTTTTTAGCGGATTTCTAATATATGTTGTTGAGAATTTCTTTATTGTCCCCGTGGAGGAATTTAGATTTTTGGATTGATTAAATGGATTAGTATTTTATGAGATTTTCTGGACTTTATAGTTGTGTTATTTATGTTGATTTTAGGTATTAAGAGCTAACTCTCCAGACCTTCAGGATCGGGGCATTACAGTAAAATAATAGTATTAAAAGATATAATTATTCTTTTTGAAATAGCTCCATAGATTTAAGTGAATAAGTACTATTCGTCTGATTTATTACTATTCATCTTGTATTTGCCATTCGCTATCATATAAACTAATCTAGTGCATTTGAAGTGATTTTTGTGTTAAGGAAGCCGCATCAACCAGTGTCATTGAGATGATAAATCTACGATAGAATATAATATTTTTCTAAGTTAAATACAATTCTTAAAGGATAACTTGTCTATCCTTTGGCAACTATAAATAATCTTAGCTAAAATTAATGGGATAACTACTTATTCAAATAAGTACCCTTGCATTGGCACTATGATTTTTTTCAAAGTATTAACGGTGTTAATATATTAAATATAGACTAAAGAAGATGAAGAGCAATGCATTTAAGAAACGGAGGTGTCTCCAATCTTTAAAATCCCAAATTGCATAATATTTATTAATGACCTTTCAAATTAATTCAAACTTAAAAATAGATGATGTGTCATTTATTTTCGCAGATGAGATGAGATGCGTTGAGATTAAAATTAAAAGTTAAATAAAATATTGTTAGAATATATATTTTTAATATTATTTTTATTTTGAGATTTAAAGAATTATGAAAACATTTTTTCATTTAAAAAGCATTTTAGTTTAATGAACCTTTAAGGGGTAACGGGATTTTGGCGGGGATGTAAATAGGGCAATTGGGCAGAAGAACAAGAGCTTCGTAGAAATGATAAAATCCGCCAAGGTTGGTATTAGGGGTGTGCAAAATTTCAAAAATTCCCACTCCGTCCGACTCCGACTCTGACTTCGTCGGAGTCATCGGAATTCGGAGTCGGAATTCGGAGTAGCTCCGAATATCTATTCGGAGTCGGAGCTCCAAGAAGCTTCGATTCCGACTCTGAAATTTTTTTTACTGTACACTTGCGCTCGAGCGAGATGTCCAGCGTAAGTCGAGCACACGTTTTATTGAACATTAGCTCGAGCGACATGTCGAGCGGAAGTCGAGCAAACCTCTCCGCTCCAGCGACATGTCGAGCGGAAGTCGAGCAAACCTCTTTCAGAGAGGTTCGCTCGAGCGACATGTCGAGTGAAAGTCGAGCGAACCTCTCTGAAAGAGTTCCGCTCGAGCGCCACGTCGAGCGCACGTCGAGCTCCGATCTTATGTCGGAGCTCCTATAGGAGGTCGGAGCTCTGACCTCCGATCGGAGTCGGACTCCGANTTTGGCGGGGATGTAAATAGGGCAATTGGGCAGAAGAACAAGAGCTTCGTAGAAATGATAAAATCCGCCAAGGTTGGTATTAGGGGTGTGCAAAATTTCAAAAATTTCCACTCCGTCCGACTCCGACTCTGACTTCGTCGGAGTCATCGGAATTCGGAGTCGGAATTCGGAGTAGCTCCGAATATCTATTCGGAGTCGGAGCTCCAAGAAGCTTCGATTCCGACTCCGAAATTTTTTTTACTGTACACTTGCGCTCGAGCGAGATGTCCAGCGTAAGTCGAGCACACGTTTTATTGAACATTAGCTCGAGCGACATGTCGAGCGGAAGTCGAGCGAACCTCTCCGCTCCAGCGACATGTCGAGCGGAAGTCGAGCAAACCTCTTTCAGAGAGGTTCGCTCGAGCGACATGTCGAGTGAAAGTCGAGCGAACCTCTCTGAAAGAGTTCCGCTCGAGCGCCACGTCGAGCGCACGTCGAGCTCCGATCTTATGTCGGAGCTCCTATAGGAGGTCGGAGCTCTGACCTCCGATCGGAGTCGGACTCCGACTCCAATTCGGAGTCGGAGTCGGAGCTCCAATTTGGCTCCGACTCTTGTCGGAGTCGAGGTCGGAAACGAGCACTCCGACTCAATCGGAGTCGGAGCCCAGCCCTAGTTGGTATTACCCAAGAAGACGATATAGACGCAAGGAAGAGTTTGTCCTTAAGAAGGAGCCCTCCACTACTGTCACCACTACCCGCAAAGGTATTGTGAAATAAGCTTGCCTGGGTTTCCGTCAAGTCTTAAGCTTCTGCTGGTATTGTTGCTCCATTTGTTTATAAAGAACGGGCACTGTGGCTAATTTCTTATGTTATATGCAATAAAAAATTGCTTTTCCGTCCTTTTCATTTGATTTATAAAAGGGCAAGGTTATACAGCGGAATTGAGGGTAAAAGTGGATGCGAAGACCTCTGATCAGATGGCTAACACACCACGTTCGAAGCATTCTGCCACAGAGCAGCGTAGAAGGAGCAAAATCAATGATAGGCAGGTCTTCCTTCCTTAGATTGTAGGCCTGTTTCTCGTTTCTTGCTTTATATCTGTATTTATTGCGTATAGTCTATAGTGATTATGACCTACCTGATCCCTGCTTAATAATCCTTCCCTTCTTTCCGTCACTTATTTGCCACTTGAGTGTGACTGCAAAAGTGAATGATACAACTTCAAAGGTCTCAGGAGCATGAAGAAAATCCTTGTGCCCCTTTAAAGTTTCCGGCATTCTGTTCATTGTTAAACACAACATGTGTTTTCTTTCCCTAATTTTGATTCCCCTTTCTTTGTTGAAACGGTTGAATTGATCTTTGTTCTGAATCTAGAATGCTTGAGCTATCTGCTTTATTAGCTGTATTTTGTTTTATTGTAGTTTCATACCATGTGTGCTTGGAGGGTTGGTTGTGCCACCATAGCAGTATAAGGTCTCTGATAAAGGTCAGAAGAATGTTGATGAGTAAGAATAAGGAGTTTTGCAAATTAGATTAGAGTGGCTAAACAATTTTTTTGGAACATGGAGTGGGGTGAGATTTTCTGTAGTTGCCTTGGTGCTTTTAATACACACATTATCTGTATGCGTTTTGCTTGTTTCTTTGTATGTGTATATGCATGTAATTTGATGTTCAGCTTAAGTATAGTGAATGAAATAATTTCTTTCCACTAGGTTAAGCAGAAAGAAATATTATGGTTTTTTTGGAGGACAGATTAGCATTATGGCCCATTTTCTGTTGTTGCCTTGGTGCTTTTAATACACACATTATCTGTATGCATTTTGCTTGTTTGTTTGTATGTGTATATACATGTAATTTGATGTTCAGCTTAAGTATGGCCATCAAAAAAATTTCTTCCACTAGGTTAAGTAGAAAAACAATATTATGGTTTTTTGGGAGCACAGATTAGTGTTATGGCCCATTTTCTTACTAGAAGCAGTTAGTTGATTTTATACTAAAATAATAAGAGTAAACGTGCAGATTTCAGATGTTGTGAGAACTCATTCCTCATAGTGACCAAAAGAGAGATAAGGCATCTTTTCTATTAGAGGTATTTACTTTATATTTTATGGTTCCATACCAAGCATGGAACCATGAACTAGAGAAATTGATGCCATGGGTAAATTTTATTTTTGCCTCTGCATTATTTGTGTAATTTGCAGCTTAGTACTTAAAAGAGCGGCTTAGGATGAGTTGTAAACATAGACATCCTGAGTTTGTCCTGCACTAGTAGTTCTTCTGGATTACCTAGTATGTGGTTATGGTGAGTGGGGTCGTGTATTCAGAGTTTACTCCCCAAGGATGGGTGAGGTTCCATGTCATAAAAGGTATATTAATTATTAACCTCATGTCTGCGTTCATGTGTCCTGTCCAAATAGACCTGCTAGGTGGCAATTTGTGCCTCAAGAGTGAATTGGGCCTCTAAAATTTAATCCTTTTGGTGCTGCGTATACTACTGATATTGACATTATCTCCCTTGTTTGTAACAGAGGAACAATCACAGACCTGTGGACTGTTATGCTGATCAATCTCAAGGCATAAATAGTGGGTCTGCTTCTGCATTAGTGTTAGCTGGGAAGTGTGATGAGAAAAATATCTGTGTCTCTCCAACTGTTGCTGGGAGTGGATAGAACCCTATAGAATCTGACATTAGTACTGTCACTACCTTTAAACAGAAGGATCATCATCCTGGAATCACCAATACAACAATGCCCTTTCCTATGTCACTACTGCCAAACTTCTTCATATCTGTTAGGACTAGTGGTTCAGTACCTGAAATTCCTCCTAAATTGGCTTCTGATGTCGAAAACATTCCCTCTTAGCCTCAACCACAGTTTTGTCTGATGAGATCATGCCCTACTGATGGCATTGCTACAAGTGACAAGCTGAAAGAACGTGAGTTGACTGTTGAAGGTGGTACCATTAGCATCTCAAGTGTGTACTCTCAAGGGTAAGTATAGTTGTAATTTACCTAATCATTAGGTGGTGCATTTTTTGAAAGGTAAGTTTGTCTTGTCTGCACATAATCTTGAGACAAACTCTTAATCTCGGTTTGGTTCTTGTTAATTTGTTATTGTAGATTCATGTCTGATAAACACTAATGTACACACTATCAACACTCTTAGTGAAATTGCAAATTTGGCCCTGGCTAATGCAAAAGTCAGGCACTTCATGTGGCATGAATTTTAAGGCACCATTATTCTTTCAGTGTCGTAATCATTTGAGGGCAGAATTCATTGATAATATTTGCATTGGATTAAAACATTTCCCTCTTGCCTTTAGCTTACTAAGCAGGTCTGGGAAGTTGCAACTCACGTTGTTAGTATTAATTAGCACCTTGCTCAAAGTTTGTTCCTAGAATATTATAGTTGCAACAGTATTGTTAAGATAGTTGTGAGATGCCGTTACAAACCCTATTAGCATTGAATAGTCCTAGGCCTTACCACATGTCGGATTTAAATCTGCTAGAGTTCCGACCGAAACTCTAGGGCCCAGAGCGAGAGAGAGATAGATACACAAAGTGGGTCCCACAACATTTATTGAGCATTTAATATTGCCCAAGAAATTCACTCGAGCAGTCATAAATGCTGTGAGATCCACTTTGTGTGACTATCTCTCTCCCACTTTTGGACGACGATCTCTAGGGGATTCCAATCCCCATGTGTGCAATGTATTACCACTAAACAAAAGTTGACCAAAAATCTCACTCTCTCAGCTTGTGGACTATTAACATCTGGCCAATTTCTGTGATCTAAGCTTTCTGTACATTCTCCATTAGTCGGTGAAAGGAGATTGTCAAGTAGTCATTTGACAGTGCTAAAAACTGTTATATTTTAACGTCATTTTGAGAGCCCTATTTTGTAACAATGTGCTGATTATGAATCGAGAACATAAAGGAATATTTGGTATTGAACAGGTTGTTGAGTACTCTGACAGAAGCACTGCAGAGTTCTAGAGTGGATCTATCACAGGCCAGCATCTCAGTGAAAATTGAGCTTGGGAAGCAATCTAGCAGAAGAGCGATTGGACCTCCATCTACTTTTAAGGTATATTGGATCTGTAGATTCGGAATTCTAAGTCTCTTATCCATTAAAATCTTATATTGATTTTATTACACATTCAACTTCCATCTCTGTCAAACTACATCAATGTGCCTAAATTTTGTCTACCATTTACGCCCTAGGATATTGATGTTCCCTCTAGCAATCAAGGAACCACACGCTCTAGAGTTGCAAGCACCGAAGAATCCGATCAAGTTCTAAAAAAGCTCAAGACAGGCAAAACCTAATTTGACAATTTCATTCTTTTCCTTTTTATTATTTATATAACATGATTTTTTGGGGGTAGCCTATGTCATCTTAGAGGGGTTTATTCATATGTACTGCTAGTTTATAAACTATTTAATTGAGACCAAGGTTGATTGTACATGTAGCGTCTTTGAGTTAGATTGCTGGGATCTACAGATTTCACTGCAAAATAATTTGTTTTATTTGTCATCTATTTGTTGTAATCACAGAGGCTTCCATATTAACACTAAGAAGCTGCTTTTTCAATGAAGGCTTCCATTCATGTAAAGTTTATTTGAATATTACTTTTCTTGACTTGTGAAATGTAAGAGAATTTTTTTCCATTTCGATAAGAGAACTTACATTCATTGTGGTTGCTTGGGAAAAAAAAGTCTTTTAAAGATTTACTGAATTGAATACCTACTAGTAAAGGATATGATACTGGTACTACTGCTTTACTACTAATTTACAACCATCTAACGTGGCAACACGTCATTTATAAAAAACAAAAATAAAGTGACCAGTTCAAAATGTCTTTGCTAGGGTATAATTTGGACATAACTTGCGTGCATCTCTCTCATCAAAATGTGTCTCTCTTTCTATTTCTCTCTTGATATTACTAGGCCTATTTTACCTATTTTAAAGAAGCCAGTTGCGGCCGCCGACCTATCCCTCCAACGCCACGCCTTCAGGTAAACAACCGTCCATCTTTGTGCCTCCCTCTCTCTAATTGACCACAAATATGCCCAAACCAATATGTACCTAATAATTAGAGGTCGTCGTCCAATCCGCCCACATAGTCAACATTTTCCACCGTAACTCAACCTACTATGTTGCTAGTAATCTACTGTTAAAGACCCAACCGTTGATCCAAAAACTCTAAAATTGTTAGACATGGAAGTCTGGAGATGACTCCATGATGGCTGTTGTTGTTGCGCTTCTATAATTCCATGGTTAGAGATGCTAGTTGCTGCATAACTGAGTCAGACTGTCGTTTGACTGCTAACATTTTTGTTTTCAGGTTTTTGAGTAGAGAATCAGTAGATTTCTTGAGGGAGGTGAGGCCATCTTTTAGTTGGTTGAGTCCCATCTGCCATTGCTACTAGGGTTGAGAAAAATCTGAAAATCCGACTTCGCTCTAGCTTCGAAAAAATGAAGTTAGATTTTCTTTTAATTTTACATTCGGAGTAGGAGGTGTTGCTAGACCGATTACGATTGCGACTTTATGCTCCAAATTTGACTTTGACTTTGCCATTCAACTCCGATATTGTACATATGTTATAATATATATATTTATCTATATATTTATCATATATACTCGTATAGTTATATAGCTATATAACTAGAACTTATGTAGTTAAATTCCATAATATACCAATATGAGCTAATTATTATAAAATAATATACTTATATTATAATATAAATAGAATAATAATAGTTTAGTATATATAAACATCATAGTATTACGACCATACATAATCAAATATAGAAATAGGTTAGACACTAGTATTGAAATAAGTCTAGTATAATAAGTTAATAATACAATACTAATTTTCTAGAGTATAATTACATCTAATTAGACACTAGAAAGTCTAGTATATAATTAAGTTAGAAATAAGTTAGACATTAGTATAATAACATGTAATACTAATGTATAATAACATGCAATTAGACATTATAGCATAAGTCATGTATAGAAATAAATTAGAGACTAGTATATAAATAACTAATAAGTCTAGTATAATAAGTTTAATAACACATAATATTAATTTACTAAAAATATAATAACATGTAATTAGACAATAGAAATAAGTCTAGTGTAGAAATAAGTTATAAATAAGTTAGACACTAGTATAATATAATAACATGTAATTAGACACTTCAAATAATATGTAATACTATAGTATGATAACATGTACTTAGACATTACAGTATAAGTCTAGCATAAAAATAAGTTAGATATTAGTATAGAAGTAAATAAGCAGTGAATGATTTAGTTTTAATTTTTATTTTTTAGAAAAATTGAAATTTGAAAGCTGACAATTATTATTTTTTAAAATGGACTAAATATGAAGCTAAACAAAAGCTCAAAACAAGCCCAAATCCGACTCTACTTCAACAAGTCGAAGTCGGAGTCGGGTTTAGGGAAATCTGACTTTGACTATGTCAATGTTCACCCCTAATTGCTGCTAAGTGGATCACTCTTTGATACTAGATTGTTACAATCCAGCCAACAAACTAACAATGTAATAGAAAAATTTTAGAAAAAAAGGGATAAGCTCACTTCGAGGGTTAGTGCCTCCAGGGATTGCAAGAGAAAAGAGAGAAAAAGAGAATAATGGAATTGTATTTTGAGCGAATTCTTGTCTGACAAATCTGTACTCTATGATGGAATGAAGGAAAATGTTAATTAACGTTGGACTAACTGTGGTGTAAGATTTCAACATCAGTTTCTATTCATTCTTATTTGCTAGATTACTTAGCATGACATAATTCAATTCTTAAGGGTGTAAGGATGGAGAAGAATATTAGAGGCGTAACTGGAGAATTAGGATGATGGAAATATGAACAACGAAGAGCCCTAGCTAGCTAGGACTACTGGAACGACACTTCTATACGAAGATGAAAAGGTTGCATGGCAAAGATTAATGTGATGTTAGGTTATCAAAGAGAGGTTTGTTTGATTTATCTCTTGTCTGAGCACCCAGTACCTTCTTTCCTTTTTCTTCTTTCTCTCTCTCTCTCTCTTTTTCTTTCTCTCTCTTTTTTCTTTTCAGATTGAATGTTTGGATTTGTTTTATTATTAATATTATAATTATGAGGGTTTCTTCCAAAACCAATGGCATTCCTTCCAAAACCAATGCCACAATCTGTAAGGCACTTGCGGTTAGTTTGCCAATTTGGGTCACAACGCCAGCAGTCATCAATGGGATTGCCAATTCTGCATGAGAAGTAGTCCAATTTCCTCCTCTCAGTGCTGTTGCGGATGCTCCTGCCATATCAAACACATTGATTTAGTTCCCACCATTAACATCTCTGAAGTTGTTCAAGGATTTCCAAAATTAATTTTGACACATTTAAAGCTGTTTTTGTATATCAACCATTTTAAATTCCAAACCTCATAATTATAATATTAATAATAAAAAAATCAAAACATTCAAACTGAAAAAAGGGGTACCAGGTATACTCGGGTTTTGCAACCCGGGTTTAGGCTCGAATTTGTTCCTGGCTGGAACTTGGAACCACAATCTGGTTTCTCGGGTTTGCAAGGAAAAAATCGGCCCGGATGAACAATCGTAGTTTTTTTGGAAACTGCATAAAGGCATCATTCCTAGCCGCCCCAATGATAGCTAGCCAAACCTTGAGCTAGCAAAGCAGTTACCTTCCTATATACATGGGTGATTTCAAAAGAGAAAAAAAAACTATAAAAGATTCAAAATCTCATTCCAAAATTTAAAATGCTGCCCGAGTGGTTTAGAGTTAGATTCTACATCAAATTTACAATGCTCAGCTAGTAGCATAAAAGCAAACCATCTAACTAAGAAAGCAAACAAAGAGAGATCCAGTAGAAGTTTTGAGGACACCAACAGAAGCTACAGAACCAGGATTACCTTTGGAACCTCCATCTATATTAAGTTCTAGTCTATCCACAAGAAGGGGGAACCATCTAACTAAGGTGGGCTTTAAGATGATCATAACGTGCAAGATCAGAGGGATACATAGCTGGGACAAGCCAAAAAATGTCTAGAAGTGGGTTTCAAAAGTCTTTACAAATAATTCAAGTCTTGCTACAATTTGATGACCCTAGCAGTAATGAAGTCCACAAACCTGATTATTCCTTCAAATCTGGAATATTTGCACGCTAGCCAGAGCTATTGTAGAGTAAGAGAGGGGACTAAAGCATTATTAGATGGAACTAACTAGATCCAAAGAAACATTGACCTCAAGTAGATGCTTTATCTCTATAACAAGATGTCACAGCTGAAAAACCAAGAATTCTTGAGAAGGATCCCCGTACACTAGACACCAAGTCACAACGAAAAGAAATGTGTTCTACAAAACTACTGCACTTGGATGCCAAGGAGATACCGCATTTCATAATGTTGACATCAAGGGGAATCATCCTATTATGTTACAATTTCCATATGAAGACACGAATTTTGAGAGGAATAGTACGATTCCATAAAAATCTTTGCCATGGGGAAGATAGGATGATGGGATCTAAGGAGCTGATCCCATTTTGATTTGGTGGAAAAGTTGCCATCATAAGTATGCTTGCACACTCCTGATTTAACACCATCCTTTAGTATAACATTATGTTTTGGAACAACCTGCATTAGGTTTTAAATTCCAATAGCCGCAAGCTTACGTAGCAATCAACCTGTTAAGGAACACGCTTCTTGTAAAAATAGCACGTCCATGACTAGGGAGAGAGCCCTCACTTGAGTGAGAAAGGATCACCAACTCTATCAAAAGCTTTCACTATATTTGCCTTCAAAATTGCTTCCCTTCCCCTAGTTTTGTTGTTCATATTATCGCCAATTCTTGGGCCCAAGTAATACTATCGAAGATAAGTCTGCCATTTACAAAAGCTCGATCCCTATTATGGGGATATAATTTTTTAAATTATTGTGAATAATCTGCTAGTCAACATCAAGGTAAGAGAGTATACTTGGAGAATCCGACTTTGGAACCAAGGTAATAAAAGAATGAAGTAAGAATGAGTCAAACAGTTACATCTGAAGATATCAAGAGCAGCATTATAAAGATCAGCATGAACAATATCCCAACAATGAAAAAAGAAGAAGAGGAGAGTCCGTCAGGTCCTGAAGCTGAGTCCATATATAGGAATATAGGAAGACTCTGCTTTTAACTCTTTCAATGTATCTAAAAAAACATATTAGATGCCACAAGAAGTTGGATGACATGTTGAAGAAAAAGTTGAAGAAGGTTACAAGAATCTCATGCTTGGAAAAGAGATGCCAACAATTACATATGTGAAGCAAGACTACTTTGGCTTGGGCTAGGAGGTAACGAAACTCTACAAATTTTTACTCAGGAAAATTTAAGAGCAAAATGATGACTTCTATTACGTGATGGATGTTGATGATGAATCTTGATTGCAGCATAGGGCTAGCATGAATCTTTCAAGGAGGTCATAACTTTCGTAACAACATATTCAATTAATGCCTATAAAATGCCATTTGCTCATTTTGTGGGAGTAAGTTATCATGGCTAACCAATTCTTTCTTCATGTAACTTGATATCAAGGGAGGATACAAAGACATTCATATGGCCCTCTAAATCGTGGCTAAAGCGCATGAATGGTTGAGCTCCATAAGTAATAATCATATATCTAGATAAATCAAAATAGAAAATAGAAAAAAGGTATTTCCACCTTCTCGACACCGATTTTACTCGTAGCATTTATGAACTAATTATTAGAGAAATGTGGAGCATATGACCAATGTGAGGCCATTACAAGTGGATTGCACCCATGTACTTAGGACACTTTGAGCAATGACAACTTTGACAAATATTGGCTACAACTTCTTGATACTTATGATTTGATCATGCATGGTTTGATTGACTATCTTCTGAGAGACATCTATGGGTACCAACATACGTGAAATATATCGTTTGTGCATGCATATCAACTACACAAAGCAGTAAAAGTAAGAATGCAGTCTTCAATGATCATGTCCATTAGAAGACGACATTAAAACATTTCGTAGATCAATAGGACAATGCCTTCAAATGCAAGGTCGAGAATGAGAGTGCGACTATTTTAGTTCCTTTCACATAGATTGTGTCACGTACATCCTAAACTTGTATATAGCATTACTCGATAGACAATCCGAAGAAGTTTATATAAATGCAAAATTTAGAGAAGTTTAAGAGGGATTTAGAGGTTTCTTATAATATTGTAAACTCATGGGATGTGAAGGCACAAGGATGAGTGACCTTCAAAATATAACTTTAATAAGTAGATGAAACATTTGAAACAAAAGTATACATGCCTAGAGTAGATATGATCTTTGGGTGGCAGCCCTAAAACACATCGATTGAATAAACTAACGAAGCTTTTTTTTGAAACAAATTTACTTGTAATAAATAGTAATGAAAATTGCTTGAAGTTAATGAGTCAGCCAGACGAGTTGACCATTTGGTCAATGTGCAGTAATAGTATTGGTAACGTCGTGTTTCATACGCCTTGGTCCTAGTTCTAACAACTTAGGCCTGAGCCTTTTTACTTGCACACAAGAGAAGGCAAGGGTGGCTCGGTGGTGTCTAGGGAGCAGTCGATGCCTAAGTTAATTTATCTTATAAGTAAATTGTGTGGGAGTGTGAGAGCTCAGAGAGAGTCCTTCGTATCGGGGGGTTGGCTTTTATACGAGGTTGTTGGAGGGACATCTCGTACCCCATGTCAGGGGGTTCACGTCATTTCCATTGTAGCTCGGTTAGAATCCTTTAATGTGGAATGGAGCCTAGGTGGTGTTATTAATGTGGCGTATGCCACAAGAGAAAATCTATTTATAAGCATTATTTTTTACACATCACTAATGTAGAAGTTTTTCAAATTAGCTATGCTAAAAAATGATTGGTGCTTTGGTTTTTGTAAAATTATAATGCCACAGACATGATGCAACTATAATTGGCAATTTAGTTGGTGATAGACCTGATATGCATTTGGAGGGACTTAGGGATGAAGATTAATGAAGATTAATTTGTATACCTTTACTTTAAATTATTGATGTTCTTTGTCTGACCATTTTGTGTTTTACTATTTTTTGGAACAAAGAGAAGTGAAAATTGAATGTGTGGACCAGACCTTTGCATTTTATGGGCACGGACAAATAATCTACATCAGACGCGAGAGTATCAACGATTCCTCAAAAGCTTGAGGGACCACGAATTTAGGGGGCTCAGCCTCAGGGAGTTAGCCTTGGATGACCTTGATTGATGACTACTCGACCAAAAGTTAAAAGTGTAATACTTATAAAGATGTTGTTGAGCATAAAGAAGACCCGACGCATAATATTAAAAGTGTAATACCTATAATTGCTCACACTTTTGAAAAAAGATGAATTAGATAATTTGTGAATAGTAGTGAGATGGTTTGTGAATAATGTTAAAATAGTTTGAATTAAAATGTTTTATGGAGTTTTGAAAATGGAGAGAAAAAAAGTTGAATAAAAATACTATAAAGTTAAAATATTGTTAGAATATAATTTGTTATAATATAATTTTTGAATATAATTTTTATTTTGAGATTTGAAAAGGTTGAATTATTTTTTGTGTTTTATTTGGAAGTTTAAAAAAGTTGTAATAATCATGTAATAATTGGATGAAAGAGTTAAAGATTTAAAATTGAAAAATGTTTATGCTTATTGTGTTTAGATATTGATATGAGATGGAAGCATCTCTCCATTCAAACCAGGCCTTAGCCTAAAGAAAGCACAATGCATTATTGCCCTTAGTGTACGCACAAAACACGTTGAACGTATATTACCAAACTTTGGACGACTTTGACTAATGATTCTGTGATAGGCGACTTGGAATAATATAGATACGTATTTAAGGTGCAAGTCCTGTGTTGGAATTTTAAAAACAGTGGGACCATCATGACAAAATGATTTTTTTTTTTCATATGGGTCCCAGTTTTTACAATGAGCAATGCTTGCATGCTCTAGACCTTGTACAAATCATTTTCCAAAATTTAAAAATTGAACAAAAGATATCTATTTTAGTTAAAGTGCCAAAAAATACTGTTACAAAACATGAAATAAGTACGATATTACAAAACAATGCAATGCAAGTTTGAGAATTGTAACACCATTCAAGTGGTGAATATGTCACAAGAGAAAATCTATTTATAAGCATTATTCTTTACACATTGCTGAAGTAGAAGCTTTTCAAATTAGCTATGCTAAAAAATGATTGAGTTTTTGGTTTCGTAAAATTATAATGCCACAAACATGATCGATGCGACTATAATTGATATTTTAGTTGGTGACAGGCCTGATATGCAAATGGTTACATAGAGGAACTTAGGGGGGTTAGTCTTGGATGACCTTGACTGATGACTACTCAACCAAAAGTTAAAGATGTAATGCTAAAGATGTTGTTGAGCCTAAAGAAGACCCGATTCATTGTTGCCCCTCTAATTGCTCAAAACAGGTTTAATGTGTATTCTCAAACTTTAGAAGACGTGACTGATGGAATACGTGATGGGCTGAAGACTTGGGGTCAATGCTTTCCTTTAAGAAAAGGCCCTACACACGAATATTTTAAAACTTCTTCATGTATCACACAAATATGCAATTAATTTTTGAATAAAAGTTTTGCATTTCTCTTATGCTTGGTTGGGACGAGATACATTGGGATGATTTGTGAACAGTAGTGAGATGGTTTGTAAATAGTATTGAAATGGTTTGAGTTAAAATGTTTTATAAAGTTTTGAAAATGAAGAGAGAAAAAATTGAATGAAAATATTATAAAGTTAAAATATTGTTAGAATATAATTTTTTAATATAACTTTTATTTTGGGATTTGAAAAGATTGAATTATTTTTTGTGTTTTATTTAGAACTTCGAAAAAGTTGTAATAATCGGGTAATGATTAAATAAAAAGGTTGAAAATTTAAAAATTTAAAATTGAAAAATATTTGTACTTGTTGTGTTTGGATGTTGAGATGAGATGGAAGCATCTTTCCATCCAAACCAGGCCTTAGCCTAAAGAAAGCACCATGCATTATTGCCCATAGTGTTTGCACTAAGCACGTTATATTACCAAACTTTAGACGACCTTGACTAATGATTATGTGTAGAGTTTTTAAAAAAAGTGGGACAATCATGATAAAGTAAATTTTTTCATATGGGTCCCACTTTTTACAATGTACAATGCTTGCACACTCTAGATTTTACACAAATCATTTTCCAAAATACAAAACTTCAACAAAAGATATCTATTCAATGAAGTCTCAAAAAATAAAAATGGAAAAAAAAATTACCCCATTTTTTTTGTTTATTTGTAGGGAAAACATAGATTAAGAGACTAACCCTAGACTTTGGCATAAATAACATTATTAAATTAGACCATTCCATGAAGTACTTGTAACGATGCTCACTAAACATAAGTACACCATCTTCGGTTGTACATTCAATTTTATTTAATAAAATATTTTACGTGGTGGACCAACTTATTAAGAAGAAGTCTGCTCACACGTGAACTCTCATCAACTAAATTGATGCTGGGTACTACTTTTACCTTGTCCACTAATAGCCGTAGAAAATTCGTTTCGCATTAGAAAGTATTACTAGCTTGTTTATTTTTTTCTAGTTTATTTGTTAAATCAAGAAAACTCATAAAAAAATAATTGTGCCGTTCGTAATTCATATAATCTGTTTTTATATGAATTTGTACAATGCATGAAGAGTATTAAAGTTATTTAATTATTTTTAATATCTAAGTTTTAAATATTTCTTAGTTCTTAATTTTTAAAGTTTTTAAATTTGAAGAAGAGTTTTACGAAGACTTTGATTCTTTTTTATCATAATCGCTTGATTTGTAGACTGCATCTACGTGTAGTGACCTATTTTGATAATTTTAGGCTCGTTTGTTTTCAGAAAATAACTATTCTCATCTCATCTCATCACATCTCATCATTACAACTTTTTCAAATCCCCACATAAAATAAAATAAACAATTCAATTTTTTCAAATCCCAAAACAAAAATAATATTAAAAAATATATTATAATAATATTTTATTCAACTTTTTAATTTTAATCTAAACTCATCTCATCTCATCTCTGAAAACAAACGAGTCTCGCCATAATAATTTTGAAGAAATACTTTCATGACAGCACTTGAAATCTTTAATATCTCTCTCTCTCTCTCTCTTTTTATAAGTAAAGGAGGGCGATAGCTCCGTTTATTGAAAAAACCCTTACTCAGGCGGAGGAAAACCATGTACAACGACAAGGGAAAAAACAACGCCCAACATTAATCAAACTACGACTAATTACGAATATAAGGGATGCCCCATCTATTTGTACGTACAAGTCCACAAAGTCTCCCTGGACCAAAACCATCTCCTAGGAAGTCCATAACACATCTTTTAGCCCATTCTTTAGCAAAAACATCCTCGACCATATTAGTCTCTCTAAAAATATGACGAACTCGAACATTAAGAGAAGAAAAGAAACCCATTGCTTCCTCCAAAAAATTCCATAAATACCAATAATTGCAGATTCCCGAAAGAAACCAACCCACCACTAAATTCGAATATGATTCCACTAAAATATCCCTTAGACCAAGATGATTACACAGTTGCAACCCATCTAAAAATGCTCGACATTCCGCAACATCATTTGTACCATGTCCACAAGGATGCGCAAACCCCGCAACCACACGTCCCTGAGCATCCTGAATGACACCACCAGCACCTGATGCACCCGGATTCCCATAGGAGCCTCCATCAACATTTAATTTAAACAAACCTTGGCGAAGCCGAGACCACGCAACAAGCTTAGGAGGCTTTGAGACTGTAACGTCCATCTTTGTGGTGAGACTTTTTATAAAATATTTTTATAAAGGATGACGGGAATTACCGTTCGATTTAAAACTTTTTACTTACATACCTGAGGTGCAAGACTCTACGTTTATAATATAAAATGTGCTTTCAGAATAAAAGATGTTTACAGTGAAAAACATTATTCTTACAATAAAATGGTCTCTTGTACGATTAAAACTCGTGCCTAGACTTCTGTGCTCTTCCCCATGGGCCGTGTCTGTCCTTTTCACTCAGTTCCTGTGAGGGGGCGGGACATGCATAAAAACTAAAATGAGTCGATGACTCGTAAGCATTACTTCATACAGTCAAAATATAACAGCATAGGTTTTCATTCATGCATTCATCATTCATACATACTATACGTACATGCGTGCGTGCATACGTGTGTTCATTTGAAAACATCACTGGATGAGGTTTTCTTTTGAAAATGACATTTCTTTTCGTAAAACGTTTCTCCTGTCAGTGCCTTCATTTCTTAAAAGTTCGTGCGTTCGTGCATACATGTGTTCATCCATACTTTCTTATCACTTTCATAGGCCAGTACACACTGTTACGCTCCGTGTGTTGGGGTTGGCGGTCTTCCTTTGAACCCGGACTCTGCTCGTGGCCACGGGTTAGGAATCCCTTTTCAGTCAGGGGCAGCACTGGGTGCACTACCAGTACTACTTATCCGCCATTGCAATTTTCCCATTCATTGGTACCCTTTCCATTCATTCATGTGACCGTTACGTGTCTTCATACAGTTCATGCTTTCATGTCTTCCTTTGCTTTTCATTCATTCATTCATGTCAACTCTAAAGAGCTGGAGCTTTTATTCTTTTCTTTTCTTTTATTTAACAGTCATTTCATGAGAAAACATTCATTTTCACGAGAAAACATCATTTCATGAGCAAAACATCGTTTGGGGCGTAAGCCCGAAAATCGTATTTCCTTTTTCAGTTCATTTTTGCCCTATCTTTCGTTTAACAGTTCGTTCATGTCATTTAAAAATATGGGCTTAACGTTAGCTTTCATGGCATCGATAAGCGTCACCTTAAACGTCGTCTTTCATGGCATCCATGAGCATCACCTCATGGCACACATGAAAGCGTCGGTTCGTAGGATCCATAAAAGCGTCCGCTTTCATGTCTTTCGTGCAGTTCATGGATTTTCTTAGAAAATACATACGATAGATACAGCGTATAGTCATCCATTCACATGCGTACAATTAATACTTTCGTTGCGAAAAAAGGGCTGTCAAGGAGGGCCGTACATACGTATACCTTTGAACACTTAGCATTTTCTTTCGTAAAACGTCTTTCATGACTTTTCGTAAAGCATTGTGAGGAAAAGCGTTCCGTTTTCATTTCTTTATATTTTAGAAGGACTCTAGAAGAGTATGAACGCAACACTTACTTGGACTCCATGCTACTTGCATATTATGCAGTCCATTCATGTGTGTGTCAGATGGCAACCTACATGCATACACATAACCTTAACGTCATTCTCTATCTAGTGCATAAGCAACTTAAACTAGAAATAGAGCTACACATCACTTGGAATACTCTCCTTCTATCTCATGCTCTTACGTGCCCTTTACTATGTTAAACCCTTCGGGGACCACTTACGGTCACCACATATTTCAACTCAAGGTCTTGCCTCAAGTGCTCATCCACTAAAATGAACCCATGATTCACTTTAGGATTAAGACACTAAGACATTCGTCTTACTCTTCTTACTAACCACATTCGATGCATGATTCTGACTGATGGAATCACGCATCCCAATCCTAACAATACACCCGTTACTACCTTCATGCACCTTAGCCCACACTAAATCCCCAATCTCATTCATACAAGCCACACGGTTCTAAGCCAACTCTGAGGCTTACGCACTGTGTAACTGTGCTCAGGACAGATTACCCATTACATATGGTGAATCCGTCCGGCACATGTGTCTAACCAGATTACACATGTACCTTATCTCTTTATCACCTAAGATCAACATATAACACGTTGATCACCTGCTCAACAAGGGCCATACTCCAATACCAACCTTCTCTTAACCCAGCTAGCATGACTCTTCATGCTACCCATCCCTTTTGACAGTTCATCCCAACACTTACATGACAAGACTCTGTTCACCACTACGTCTTATGTCACGTCATATAGCTCGAGACTACACCCAAGCTACATCATGACCTTGTCACATCACCTGACATCCACTATGTCATTTCTTACATCAACCTTTAACTAATCACGAGTACGGTTCCTCACGTACTCCTGTCACATCGTGACATCTCGTGACATTCCTGCTACACCATTTCTACATTAACTCCTCACCCATCACAAGCACGACTGTCAGTAACCACGTCACTTTGTGACGTTGCCCAGTCATGCTTCCGCTGCGTACTCTTACACTTGTTCTGCTACTTCACACATACTCCTAGCCAAAAGTCCATCACGGTGACACTTGTCACCTCAGACTACAGGCTACGCCATAACTACTTCGGGATACTGTTCCACAGTTCCTGATACTACTCATCACATTCCACGCCCATCAATCACACAACCATCCTTATCTTTGCGACACGCCATACGGAGTGTCGCTATCTTGTGGAGTATACTCCACGTATACTCCCTTCATACACACTACACCACATCACCACTATGGCATACCCTCCATATGGTGTATTGCTCCATTATATGGAGTACACTTCACCTTCATACACACTACACCACATCACCACTATGGCATACCCGCCAAACGGTGCATCACTCCACCACATGGAGTACACTTCATGTGTACTCCCTTCATACACACTACATCACATCACCAATATGACGTACCCGTTATATGGTGCATCACTCCACCACATGGAGTACACTTCGATCATACACATTACGCCACATCACCATTATGGCATACCAGCCATATAGTGCATTGCTCCACTATATGGAGTACACTTCACGTGTACTCGCTTCACACACGTTACGCCATATCACCATTATGACATACCCGCCATATGGTGCATCACTCTACCACATGGAGTACACTCCGCGTGTACTCCCTTCACACGCACTACGCCACATCACCATTATGGCATACCCGCCATATGGTGCATCGCTATACTACATGGAGTACACTCCGCGTTTACTCCCTTCATACACACTACGCCACATGGAGTACACTCCACGTGTACTCCTTCATACACACTACGCCACATCACCATTATGGCATACCTGCCATATGGTGCATCACTCCACCACATGGAGTACACTCCTGGTGTACTCCCTTCTTACACGCTACACCACACAGAGTACACTCCATGGGTACTCTTCCCATTTCACAATAAGCCAGAAGGGTATAGTTTACATATACTCTCCTTATCCGAAACTACGCCACACACAGAGTACACTCAACATGTACTATTTCCATTCCACATGCCACAACACATACTCCACAACCACATTACACAGCACAGTCCACAACACTTCACAATACATTTCCCAACTACGCCCAACACTTCACAGCACACTACACAGATAAGCCCAACACTTCACTACACAGAATGCCCAACACTTCACTACACAACACATCTCAATACAACGAACTCCACAATTACCAATAGCACAGTCCACAACCTAATCAACTAATCAACATTTAACATAAATAGCAAGGGATAGAGGGTTATACCATCGACGGAATAACCCATGCGTTACTCGCCGATTGTCACAGTCGGCGAAAGGGTCGTACGTAGCGGCTAACCCATGTACGGTGACTGTTTGGACGTTAGGATAGCTAAGTGTGGTCTTGAAAGGGCTCGTGGTGGCCTTGTGGTGGTGGCAAGGAGTGTAGCACGATGGATCTAGCCGTGTACAGTTGCGGTCAGTCATGTGCAATGGCTGTCCATCACGTGCAGTGGCTACCTTGGCCATTGGAGGTGGCTAAAGGTGCAGGTCTAAGCGTAGGAGGGTCGGGTCATGGCCCTGGAGTGGTGGTGTCATGGTGGTGCCGAGGTGGCACTCGTTGCACACATGGCGGCTCGTGGAGGAGCTAAGGCCGTGGGTCTTCAATAGGGGAAATCGGAGGGGGGCTTGGCTGGTCATGGCTGGCTGTGGAGGGGCCGAGGGAGGTGCGGTGGAACTCGTGGTGGCATCGGGGTGGCCTACGACGGCGGATCTAGCTTGGGAAGTGGAGAGAAGCCGTGGGAGAGAGAGAGGGCTGGAGAGTTTGGCTGGCTTGGAGGAGCTCGGGGACAAGCCATGGTGGCTAGGGGAGGTGCTTGGTGGAGTTGGAATTGGCACACGGCGGCGCTAGGGCCATTGGTGGCCTTGAAGCCATGCGAAACCCATAAATGGGTTTCGTGCGTACGTGCGATGGAGAGGAAAGAGGGGCTTCCCGTGGCTTGAGGTTCCATGGGAGGAGTTTACCGGAGAGAGGGAAGGCTGACGGTGGCAGTGTGGTGGCCGCATACGGTAGCGTTAAGCGTTGCGCACAGTGAGGCCGTGCGTGGGTCTCTTCGTGCGTGCGACGGGGAAGGTGGCCGCGAGATGGGGGCTGGCTTTGCCGCTGGGGGGTCACCGGCATGAGAGGAGGTCGATGGTGGTGGAGGTGAGACTCACCGGCGCACGGCGGCGTCGGGCTGGGTAGTGGAAGACATGTCTTGGACAGGGATAGCGTACTGCATACGCATGAGCTGAGGGAGGAAGGAGAGAGAGAGAGTTGGGGGAAAAGTGAGGAAGAAGGAAGAGGGGGTCTGGGTATTTAATCCAGTCCCTTCATCTGGAAATCCTCAAAACGATCTAATGATGGATGATTAAAACACTGATTTGAAAATGCGTAAATATTAACTTAATTAAAAGTACTTAGAGGAATTAAGATAGAATATTATTTAAACTAACTTTAGTTTATAAAATAATATTCCTTCATCATTAATAAATGATGAAGTCTTATTTAACATATTTAAGAGAATAAAACCATTAAATTAATTAAAGCTTTCAACATAGTTTAAATCTCATAATATCTTAAATATTTGAAATCATTTTAATAATGATATTAAAATGATTTCTGACAATTATAATATTTTTGGAGCTCTTCAAGAATATTATAATGTCGTATTAAAAATCAAACTTAATTCAATAACACTAAAAATACTCCTTATAAATATTTCTAGCACATTTAAAACACTGGGCGTGCCTTTGAAGTCACATAATATCTTTAGGAACACGCCATTGAGGTTCGGCACGCATGACAAGGCTTATAGTCGTTAGGGGGAAGAACAAACTGTTGCATAATCCCATCCTCAGATTTGCTTACGTCAGAAAGAAGGAACGTACGTCAGAAATAAGAAGCGTATGTAAGAAGGAAGGAGCGGGTATTACATAGACAACTGGCACAATGGGGCAATTTAAATCCCTTAGAATGACACGCTCATTAGATCCCAGATTTTTGAACTTCCACAAAGTAATGGAAATTTGCACAATGAAGCCTTTCACCATACGGACTATCCCTTCCAATAAAAACCACTTCTTCCATTCGAGCTGCACAGCAAGCACGCCAAAGCGCCAAGGAAATAATAATGGGAATAACCCTATGTAGCCATCCAACTTGTGAGGATGAAGACGCATGAAGGCACCATAAATTAACTACTCCCTTCCAGCCACAAACCTGGGGTAGGCGCACCCCAAAAACACCTACAAAATAATCCCACACCTTCCTTGTCCTTACCCCATCGTACAAAGCATGATCCAAAGTTTCAATCTGAGGAGTATCACAACAATTGCACTTTGAGGCTATCTGAATACCAACATGACGAATTGCTTCATCAAGAGGAATGTCATTTTCTCTAGCTCCCCAACACATAAATGACATTTTCTTTGGTATATGTTGCTGCCAAAGCCATTTCTGCCATGGACAAATAGTGTCGTGATTCCTTATGAGCTTCCAAGCCAACTTTGAGCTAAAAGAGCCATCAATCGAATATTTCCAAATACATATCTCCCGGCCCTGCACGTATCCTAACTTGTGAATTAACAATTCTCTCCAATTGCTCACTCTTAACCAACGTTTGAAGTTTCTCAATATCCCAGCCTGAAGAATTAAACAGTGAATACAACTTAAGCCCAGGCTCCTCCACCACTTCCTATCCTTCCGCGAATGCACCATCCCCCAACCAATTATGATACAAAAAATTAAGATCACCATCACAAACCAACCAGCGTGAGTTCCATAGGACTTGTGGCATGAGACGCATAATACCTTTCCAAAAATGAGACCCCTTGTTGGATATCATTACAACCACAAGATGAGAATTGCCAATATAATTCGTAGTGAAAAAGTCAGACTACAAAGGACCACCAATTAATAACTTCCATGCAAAATTCATTAATAACGAGCTTTGCACTTCCAAAAGATCACGAATGCCCAATCCACCCTCCTCTACGGTAAACAAATATTACACCAAGAAACTCATTTCCGTCACCTTTTTGTCCATACTAGATCCCCAAAGAGAACTAGAGAAAATCGACTTGATACCCTTGATAACTCCTTTTGGCAAATTCATCATCGAAAACAAATGAATCGGTATGATATTCACAGCATGCTTGAGGAGAATTATATTTCCCCCAAAGGAAAAAAATCTTACTCTTCCAACCCGCAAGTCTTTTTTTGAATTGTGGCCATCAAAGGATCGAACATATGTAGAGTGGTTCTTCCCATATGTAGTGGCACCCCAAATACGTACAAGGCCATGATTCCTCCTCAAAACCCGTCATACGCTTCAACTCGAATTTCCTGGCACAAGAGAAGTTTGAAGGGGAAAAAATGGAAGATTTATGAGGACTCACAAGCTACCCTCACATGTTTTTACAACATTTAAGCACTCTCATCAGCTGGCATATGGAAACCCTTCCCACCTTTAGCAAAAATCAAAAGATCATCTGCATACAAAAAATGACAAATCAAAGTCCCCCCTCCCAGATTGAACGCTTTGATACTCCCCTCTTGAAAATGCTTGTGAAGCATCCGAGAAAGCATCTCCTTCATTAGAATAAAAAAATACGGTGATAAAGGATCACCCTGACAAAGACCACTAGAAGGTTTAAAAAAACCCTTAGGGCTGCCATTTAACATAATCGAGTAAATCGGAGAAGAAGTCAAATTAAAAATAATGGATTGCCATTCTTTCGAAAAAATCAATCTCCTCAAAACTTCTAAAAAAATAGTGGTTCTACCCCAACACAACACCTAGAGGGGGGGTGAATAGGTGTAGTTGAATTTTTTTGATCTAATCAAAATTATTGACAAGTAAACAATTAATCAAAGAAACAAATCACACAAATAATTAACATTAAGGTTTGTTCACGAAGTGGAAACTCATTTGAAGAATGTCTTCAAAATCTAAGACCACTACAGGTGTAGCTCACCCCCACAAATCTACTATAGAGATTTTAGTTCATTAAAACAAATTTAGAAACACTCACAAAACCTTTGTAGTAGCTAAACTTGGCTTGCAACTCCACGAGTGACTCACTCGATCTCTACAAGCATGTAGTGCCAGAACTCTGACCTTTCTATAGCTTCCCACAAGAACCTCTCGATCTTTCCAGGAACAGCAGCTCTGGAGACCTTCCAGCCAATGAACATGTCCACTCCAATGGACACAACCGTGTTTAATCTTGAGTGTGATATGGTGGCGGTATATTTTCCAAGAGTTGCAACTTTGAATGTGGGGGAGAGTTTCTCTCAAATGCTCTTGGAAGATGGCTCAGTTTTTAGCTCTCTAACCTCTGCCAAAGGGCAGAACAAAATGTTCTATTTATACCTCGCAAGAAGCGAGGTGCTCAAACCCTAGGAAAAATTAGGTTTTCTAAACATTGGCTTGAGCGAAGTGTTGAGTGTGAGTCTTACGCACGTCGTACTGTTGAAGCCACTCGAGCGCTATGTCGTGCGCATGTTGAGTGAACTCTCCGGATGAATTTCGCTCGATCTCCATGTCGAATGCGTGTCGAGCAAACTCTCTGGATGGCTTCTACTCGAGCCATGTGTCAAGCGTCTGTCGAGCAAACTCTCTATTTGCCTTCTGTTCGAGCTCTATATCGAGCGCAAGTCGAGCGAACTCTCGGTATGAGCTTCACTCGAGAGGTATGTTGAGCGTCTGTCGAGTGAACTCTCTGTTTGAGTTCTGCTGGAGCACAAGTTGAGTGTAGGTCGATCGAACTTCCTATATGTGTTCTGCTCGAGCCGTGTTGAGCTCACTTGACCCCTTTTTTCACTTTGACACACTTCAACACTTGTTACAAAACAATTTTACAAAGGTTTTTACAAGAATATGCCAACACACTCATTTTTACGTTAACAACTTCGATTAAAAATATCCAATTTACTCGATCATACGCCTTCGTCATGTCAATCTTCAACAAGACACTTCTCCCCTCAACTTCCTATTCAATCCCTTCACTGACTCTTAAGCAATGACAATATTATTAAAAATACTACGTCCCCGAATAAAAGCCTCCTGTTTGGGAGAAATAATTTTCTCTAGCAAAGATGCCAAATGGAACACCATGATCTTCACCATGATTTTATAAACCACCATGATCTCTTCTCGGCCCTCTTAAGGCTTCGCTGACATAATACACCGGGTTTTGCTCCTTGCCCTCATCCCTGACTAGAGCGGTGGAAATCGCATCTGGGGTGGCGGCTAGATAGAGCGACAAGGGTTCCCCTATTTGGTTTGACTAAGAAGCAGTGAGTGGGTCAAGTGTTCTTTTAGCTGCGCAAATGCTTCCTCACATCGTGCATCCCATTCTTGGCCTTTCTTCAATACTTGAAAAAAAGGCATGCACTTGTCCGTTGACCGCGACACGAACTTGCTGAGGGCCATTATTCTCCCTGCCAGTTTTTGGACTTCATTAAGAGTTGTGGGCGACTTCATCTCAATGATTACCCTAAGCTTCTTGGGATTCACCTCGATGCCCCTCTAGGACACTGTAAAGCCCAAAAACTTGCCTGATTGTACCCCAAATGGGCATTTGGCTAGGTTGAGCTTCATCCTGTGCTACCGCATCACACCGAAAGCTTCCTTCAGGTCTTCCATGGGCTATCCAAACTCCATGCTCTTCACCAAAATGTTGTCCACATAAACTTCCATATTTTGACCTATCTGATTCTTGAAATTTTGTTGGCCAAACTTTGGTAGGTTGCTCCTACATTCTTCAGTCCAAAGGGCATGACCATGTAATAGTACAGGCCCCAAACGGTTATGAAGGTCGTCTTATCCTAGTTTGAACGACCCATTTTGATTTGGTTATACCCGGAGTAGGCGTCCATGAAACTCAACACCTTATGACCCGCCGTGACATCGACTATTAGATCTATCCGGGAGAGGGGAAAACTATCTTTTGGGCAGGTTTTGTTGAGGTTCGTGAATTCTACGAACATTCGAAACTTGCCATTGGACTTCTTCGCCAACACAACGTTTGAAAACCAGTTAGGGTACTGAGTTTCCTTGATAAATCCTATTGCCAACAATCAATCCACTTCTTCTACTATCGCTTTGTACTTCTCAGTGTTGAAATTCCTCTTCTTTTGCTTAATAGGCCTTGTGCCTGGATTGACGTTCAGTCGGTGCTCTATCACCTCTTTGCTTATTCCTGACATATTTTGATGATTCCATTCAAAGATGTCTTTGTGCTCCAAGAGGAGCTGGATTTGCCGGGTCCTTTCCTCCTTCGCCATTGTAGTTCCAATCCTCACGTGGTTATCCGGCTGGGTTGGATCAAAGGGAACGAGTTCCAATCGCTCATCGACTTCTCCTTGTCTCAGCGTTTCCTCGTCCCTTATTTCTGCCTTTGTCATGAAGACTTCAGGTGGAGGCGGTTGGAGGGTCCCATTGCCGTATTCTCGCGGCTTTACTATTTTTACATCTCACTCTCATTTTCTCAGTTCCTACAAGTAATACTCTCAGGCAAGCATCTACTTGCAATGCAGTTCGTCAATTCCCACTTTCGTGGAAAACTTTATTTTCAGATGGTACGTGGATGTGATCGCTCTCAAGGAGTTCAACGTTGGTCAGCCTATAATGGCATTATACGCCAATTGCGTTCTTACCACTAAGAACTTAGTCAGGGTGGTAGTGAGGTAAGGGCCAGTTCCTACTTACACAAGTAGTGTAATGGACCCTGTGGGTTGAACTACATCTCCCGTGAGCCCCTTCAATGTGGTTGGTGTTGGGCGAAGCTGACTCATACTTAACTCCATCTTCGTGAAACCAACCTAGAATAGGATGTCTGTCGAACTTCCATTATCTATCAATATCTTCCGTGTCGTGTAATTTGCTACCAACATTGTTACCACCAACGCATCATCGTATGAGTATACTACCCTCAAGAGTCCTCATCGCCAAAAGAAATTATGGGCAAGGTTTGCACCCGTGCTTGCTTGACAAGCCTCTCCACACTGTATATTGCCCCATACCTCGCCCATCTTTCATAGGCCTTTCTTCCCGACGAGGTTGGTCCACATCCTACATAACTCCCAGCTATGGTATGAATCTCCCCCAAAGATGGATTTCACCAATCTGTATCTTGCTTGGGTATACTACCCCTCGAGAGTCCTCATCGCCAAAAGAAATTATGGCTAAGGTTTGTACCCGCACCTACTTGAGAGGCTTCTCCACGCTGTATATTTCCTCATACATCACCCATCTTGCATAGGCCTTTCTTCCCGATGAGGTTGGTCCACCTCCTGTAAAACCCTTTGCTATGGTATGGATCTCCCCCAAAGGTGGATTTCACTGATCTATATCTTGCCTGGGTTGGTGATTTCTTGGTTTTTGCGATCTCCTTGCCCTCATAGGTGATTCTCCCCTCCTCAAGCTCTCGCTTCATTTAGGTTTAAACTCCTATCTCCTGTCGTCTAAACACCGTGGTGGAAAGGCATTTTCGGCGACAATGCATTCTAGCTCTCCGCTACCCTTCATCTATTCAATTTTCTGTTTGAGCATGTGACAATCCTTGATTCGGTGACCATTAGCCCTGTGGTACGTTCAATACATTTGAGTTCGCCACCCGCGGTCTTCATCATGCCTATCTCCATTCGCCTTTTCGTGGTCTTGCACACTAGAATGGTGTATATGGTTGCTATTGTATCGCCTTGTGCATATTTCTAGTTTTCCCTCATATTGATTCTTTCTTTGCCTTAGACTGCTTTCTCGGGCCTTCCTAGGGCCTTCCTTCTACGCACTCTCCTCCTTCCGCCCTGGCCTGGTGGTGAGGGCAATCAATGTGTCCTTGGCATTTACAAAGTCATCCTCATAGTCCATAAATTCTCGCAAAGTAGATGGAGTTTTCCTCACCAATTCGGTCATGAAGGACTCCTTGGCCAAATTCCCCAAGTAGCACTATCAACATGATTTTCTCTCCTTAGTCGTTAGCGATCATTCTTTCCCTATTGAATCGTGCCAAATATGCCTTCAAACTCTTGTCCTCCCTCTGTTTTATAGTCATAAGTATGTTGCTGGTCACCTCTGTCGTTGGTTGGCCATAAATTGAGTGATGAACTGTTTGCCCAATTCCTTAAAATTCTCAATGGTGCCTGGCTAGAATGCTCCGAACCAAACCCGGGTTGCCCCTTTTAGTGTCAAAGGAAAAGCCTTACATGCAATCTCCCCTGGGAATCCATGGAGAGTCATGTGGGCCTTAAAAATCTCCAAGTGCTGCACCAAGTCCTTGGAACCGTAATACATGTCTATTGATGGGACCTTGAATTTTGGTGGCAGTAGTATTGCCATGATCTCCGAGCTGTATGGCAAGTTGGTGCTGGTTAGCAGCTGATTAACTAAGGACGAGGTCCCTACCTTCTTAGTCATTTCCTCATATTTATCCATCAGGCTGCGCAAATCATGATCCCATATTCTTTGTCTCCTCCTTCTCCTCAGTTGTTTTATTCGCTACAGCGTTGTGAGCCTCCATTTCCATCCTCTCAACTTGATTGGGCGTCGTGTCCTCTCCTGATAGCCGATTCTTTGTTTGGAGAACCTCAGTCTCCTTTCGTAACGACTTGACCTCGGTGGTGAGCCTCCTCACTACTTTTTCCATTTTTGCAAGCATTCCTTCCATGTTCCATGACGTCTCTTTCTGATCTCTAGTTGCCTGAGATCGAGTGGTGGTGGGCATGTGAAAAGACCGCTGATTACAAGATAGCTGAGTATCCCACAAATGACGCCAACTGTTGAAGATGTGTTTCACTGCTACGCTTTTCTGATCTCCTGCAACCAACGAGTAAGATGGCTTGGAGGCTCAAAAGGGCCCCTCCGATGCCTAAGTCAGTAAAGATGTGAAACTTCTTAGAGCCAATTATTTGAGAGACTTTCATTAGCGTACTTGGATTCTTTAAATAGAGGATTTGCCATTTTGGGATCACCCAGACTAAGCCTATTGCTCACTATTTGAAATTTGAACTTCGGAATCTTCGAGTTATCCACTCTTTTTGAATGAGTGAATATCCTAATTGCTCCAGGATAAGTAGGTGGACGTTCTTATCTTTAACAAACTAGCCTGAGCTTTACTGGATTAGAGGGGTTTGAACCTTGAGTGGCGTGATTTGTCGGCCCCCCATGACCCAGGTCCAGGGTTGTACCCCGCGAGCTCTTACAGCGGTATTAAAAGCCGTCCAATAATAATTATAATTCTGTACGGATTTAGATAATCATTAACCAGATAAACCTTGAGTGCGCATTTCAAATAAATTTTGAAGATACCGTGTATGTCTAAATTCAAGGCACTGTGAATTTGCTTATAATAATTGTCATCGGATCTGATTAGGTACAAAACTAATTATCAAGTGAAAAAAAATGGATCAAAGTCTTCGCATGAAACAACCCTTCCAAATTTAATAAAATATGAAACAAGAATTAAAATATATTTTTTCAAAAGAGTTTTTTTTTTTACTAAATAATTTTAATTTTTTTCATGCATCACGTGAATATGCAACTAGTATTTGTATAAAAGTTTTGCATTTCTCTTAGCCTAAAGAAAATATTATGCATTATTTTCTTGGTGTTAGCACGAAACACGCATTACTAGAAAAATGAACATTTATGATCGGTTATTTACGATGATAATGATTATTTGTGAAGAAAGTAAACTTATTTTTATAAAAAATAACTAAATACAAATAAATAATTTTTTTGTAATGACAATTAACGTGTATTAGCAAACTTTAAAACCTTAACTGATGACTTTGTGATCGGCGAGTTGTGGTCAAAGTTCTTTCTCAACCTAAAGGATAGATACACCTTTTGAAAAAAAGTGGGATCATGTATATATTTTTATATAGGTCTCACTTTTTACAATGAGCCTAATTTGATTGAATTGGGACCAAAGTCTTTGGCCTATTAATTGCTAAGTCATCGGTCAAGGTCTTCTCAAGATTAAGGTGTTTTACACGAAGACACAGAGATATACAATACATACTTTCTTATTTAATAAAAAAAAAAAGTCACCTCAAGTTTTTTTGAAAAAAATTCTGAAACATTTATCATAATTTTCTTAACCATGCAAACATATTGTGATCTGCATTACCTTTTAATTGCAGGCTCTTGCATCGTGTGATGTGCCATGCATTCTATTTTATTCTTTATTTCAATTAAAAAAATGATCATACAGTTATATAACTTTTAGACAAATTCAATACAACTATGATCTAAGTAAATAAAATGGTTAACTGAGGCATTTTAGAAATGGGTCACAGAAAAGTAGTTATCTTAATCTTAGTGGAAAATCTGTGTCAAGAAGGACGAAGTACGCTAATGTGAATAAGTAGAAAATAATTTAAAAAAATTGAATTATTTATTATATTTTACGTAGAAATTTGAGAAAATTAGTTATCTTAATCTTAGTGGAAAATCTGTGTCAAGGACGGAGTCAATGATGCTAATCTGAATAATTAGAAAGTATGTTTTGAAATTTAAAAATGTTGAATTGTTTATTATATTTTATGTAAAGATTTAAAAAAATTATAATAATTAGATGAGATGCGATGAGATGAATATTTAATGTGCGCAATTCCTGTGCAGGGTCTTCAAAAAAAGTTGTCGGGCTATGATGATGACAATAAATTTGTCATATAGGTCCCACTTTTTACAACGAGAATCGCTTGCAGGGAAAAAAATAAAAGTTGAACAAAAATATCTATTTAGTGAAGTGTCGGAAAAAAAATTACACCTTTTCTTTTTATTTCTTTGCAGGGAAAGCATGGATTAAGAGACTAATCCAAGACTTTTGGCATCAATAACATTATTAAATAAGACCATTCCATGAAGTGCTTGTAATGATGCTAACTAAACCACCTGCGATATGCATTTCAAATAAAATTTGACAACTCGGTTCCATGTCTAACAAAATTAGGGAGAAGACAATACTAATCAACCTATTACTGGTCAAACTTATAAGGAACAACTGATGGCCGCACCGTGAATTCACTTCTCTTCACTTGTCTCTATGCCGTAGATAAAATTTTAAGAGAACTTGTGAAACATACTTATAGGAACTCTTGACTTATCTCTTCTAAAATACAACAGTCTAGCTAATTGTGATATAGTTCGAACAAAATCTATAGAAGTGGGTTGAGTCAAAAGCTTGGCTAGAAAAAATTTTACACTTTGCTTTATTTATGGAAAGATAGGCACCACAAAAGATGAATAGATGGATAATTAGACTAACAGAAAAAGAAATTTAATCCTTTAGCAGATGTTTGGTTACATTTGGGTAGTGAGGTATTCTCAAGTATTTTGTAAATAATAATAAAAAAGTAATAAAAAAGTAATAATAGAATATTGCATAGTAGTTAATAATAGTAGAAAGTAAATAAAAAATAATAATGTGATATTTTCAATATCCAAACTCGGTTTAGACAAACGAACCACAATGGGCAATTAAGATACAAGAAACAGAACCGCTTGGAGCTTGGACCATAAACCTAGCTAAGCCTTGAGGAGGCTGCCAGGAAATTATGAGAAAAAATGGAAACCTACAACAACTAAAAGTCGTTTTTTTTTTCTTCCAAAACAATTAATTTAATATAACCTACTAACTCCCAATTAATTCAATTATTGGACATTAATAATAACAGCAAAAAAAATCTATTTATTAAAAATACTAACAAATTTCAAGGTTAAGGTCATCATGTTTTGCATGAAGACAGTGACAATACATCTTGTCTTATTAAATTAAATCAATTGTCTTTGTTGAAGAAATATTTCAATGATCAGTAATTTAAAATTCTAAAACTTAATTGAATTCTATTTTGAAAATTCATCTAAATTATTCATCTTTTTAATTCCAAGCTGATTGCTACGTACGTATCAAAAATAAAAAAGGTGAAGACAATTGAAAAGTAGGGAGATTGAGAAATTGGATAGAACCTCATATTGAGCACTCATCAGTCTACAGCTTATAATCGAGTCATCAGTCAAGGTCTTCCCAAGTTTATCAATTTTGCTTGAAAAATTTAATATATAAATTTTATAATCTTTGGCTTTAATTTCTAAGTCATCGGTCAATGTTGAGGCGTCTATATAAACTTTTTAAGAACAACTTCGCTTAGACACCTAAACGTGAAATGGAGTTTGGAATTTTTGGGTGGTGGCTAATGTTCGCGGCCTTGTTTCAATTATCTTCTATTCATGCTTGTTTGAGGGAGGAAAGAGAAGCTCTCTTGGGACTCAAAGCTTCCATGAAATCCCCGTTTGGTTTCTTACCATATTGGAACTCATCTCAGGAAGGGAGAAATTGCTGCAATTGGGAACGTGTTGTGTAACGCCCCGACCCCGAGGGTCCGGAGTGTTAACTCATATAACCTGATAATCAACTCCAACAATACTAGTGTACTTCCAAATCCAAGAATAAATACTTCCAAAACTTCAAATCAAACGTACATACTTCAAATTAATAAATCATTCATTCTATCAAATCCTCAATCCAACAATCCAAATAAATATCAACTTTTCTCCATGTCTCAAATAACAAACTAGAATAAAATAAAATTGACATAAGTCTCCATAAACCGTCTAAATCCATTGAAATCAACTTAATAAATAAATAACACCCAACAGCAGCACTAATACCACGAGATACCCAAAACTATCCACGGCTAATCTTGTCTACAAACTCTAATACTGATCCTCAGCTGAACCATCAATGTCATCTGAAAATATTATGAAGATTAAAGAGTGAGTTATCAACAACTTAGCAAGCAGAGAGCATATGCTAGCATGTAAACATGAGCATTTATAACGTTCAACATGTAGAACAAAACATTTTCTTTCAGAATACAGAAACAACATATTTACTTTCAGAATGTATAAACAAAACTTGTTACAAAACACCAGAGCGAAATTTTCAGAAAATAAACTTGTTCCCAAAAAGAAAATTCTTTAGCATATCCAAACTGAAACATTATATTCATATCATCTTATAGCATCACATCGGGACAAATACTATGTTTAACCCCGTGGTAGGGTTATAAACCATCATTATACCCGTGGCTGGGCCGTATGCCATGTTTCACCCCCGTGGTAGGGTTATAAACCATCATTATACTCGTGGCTGGGTCGTATACCATGTTTCACCCCCGTAGTAGGTTATAAACCACCATTATACCCGTGGCTGGGCCTTAACAGAAACAGAACTTCATGCCAAGGTTTTCAGATGACACATCATATCAAAACAAAATATTGAATAGTTTCAGATCATTTCACATGTTTGAAATAAACAGAATCCAAAACATCTTCATTTATTCGTGGCAAAACTTTTAGATTTTCATATTCGCTCTTTTTACATAGTTCAGAAACAGAATGCATAAAATTAGTTCATGTCTACACCAATCATGACAGAAAAATACTTTCTCTTATATAGAATTTATGCACATGCAAAACAAATATCTGATGTCGTTTTCGGATTTCTTTTCAAAACAAATATGCATATTTTCAAAGTCAACCTCATTTTATTTCTTTTATGCAAATCTAGTATATGAACCCCGCTTACCTGACTTTCGTGTACAAGATATGCCTTGGATCTGTCCTCTAACAATATCACAACCTAAAACAACAAACGTATACCACATAATTAATAATCCAAACAGGTATACCACTAAGCTCAATTAATAAAACTTAAACCAGCCCCTTTTTAATCTAAAATTCTCCATAAGATAAAATCTAGACAGCCCACTTCAAATTGTCAATCTTTTCACTCTAGCACCACCAATTAATTTCCACCCAACATCTACTTAACCAAACCCGAACAGCCTAATAATAACCCAAGAATTAACACTAAACAGTCCCAATTACTAGCCCAAAACAGTCTCACAAAACCATTCAAATAATCATACTTCTCAACTTCAAGA
Organism: Juglans hindsii; assembly: GCA_003123825.1. Taxonomy (NCBI): domain Eukaryota; kingdom Viridiplantae; phylum Streptophyta; class Magnoliopsida; order Fagales; family Juglandaceae; genus Juglans; species Juglans hindsii. Next base: position 966,560 of record QEOW01000482.1, read on the forward strand.
CTTCAAACACAACCCAACAGATAAAACACCTATACACCATAAATTACATAGGTAATAAATTGCCAAAAGCTTACTGCAGTAATGCAATTCTGACCAACGCTACAACCATATCAATAACACTTTACCACATTCCACAATCCAACCATATAATATCAAAATACTATCAAAAAGCTTCGGAAGAGACTTACCCAGAAGAGTCACCAAAGTTTCGAACCTCCTCGAATTCAAGCAAACCTCTGAAGTCTACACCCAAAAATGTCACAGAATTCTCTAATGAAAAAGCTAGTGGTCTACGCAAAGCAGGATTAAGGTCTGAGTGCATGCACGGCAAGCCAAGACAGAGTGGTGTATGCGATTGACAAACCGAAGGAAAAATAAAATAAAAGAGGATCTACGAAATGTGTAACAGCAGGGTATAGGCACAAAAATTAAGAGTAAGATCAGTGAGTGGGTGGGATAGTTACCGAAAAGAAATTAAAAACACTCCAGAGAAAGAATTCCAACGACAGCACCAAGGTTATCAAGACCCACGAATATGCTGCACAGTGTCAAACCCAAAGAAAAAAAATTCACGAAACTGTCGGTGAGGCCAGGAAAAACAGAGAACGAGAGAGAGAGAACGATGGCTCACCTTCGAGGAAACAAGATTTCGAGGCTCACGGAACAAGCAGCGCTAGCCAAGGGTAAACCTAAAATCTGCGTAAGAGAGAGTCTAGGTAGTTCAAAATGCAATTAGGGAAGTTTTCAAGTGAGAAGCCGAGAATAAACTGTAGGAATGTGGGAAGAGGCACACGGAATGGAGAGATTTTCGGGAAGAACAGGATAGCCTGGAAAAGAAAGAAAACAGAAGAAGAAAAGAAAAAGAAACCGACGGGAAGGAGAAAACAAAGAGGGAAAATAAAATAAAACTCACCAACGACGCCGTGTACTGGAGTCCTCCGAGCTGGGCTTCATCTGAACCTGGGCCTTGGGCCCGGGTGTGACATGTTGTGTGCGACAACACTACAGGGCGTGTAATCGAGCTTCATCTTAGTAGTAATTACAGGACGTATCCGAATGCCTCTCTATTTCTTCCCTTTCAAGAGCTCAAATATCTCGATTTGAGCGATAATGAAATATCTGGATGCGCTCCAAATGAAGGTTTGTTTATATCATAATAGAGTACGTAGCAATATTGTTTTTTGAATTATGCAATAGAAATCAATTTATAATTGTCTAAATTGTAGGTTTTGAAAGATTATCCGGATTGAGGAAGCTAGAGGTGCTTGAAAGCTTCCTGTTATCCCTTGGTCAGTTCTTATCACTCAAGAAACTATATTTGAGAAATAACCTCTTACGTTGACCAATCAATATCTCAATCTTAGGTAATTAGTCTCTAAGGTTAGATAGACTAATATACATCCATTTGATATGCTATGTCCTATTGATACTTCATGCTATATCCTATTTAACACATTTTAATAATTTTCGTACACATGAAAATTATTTCTCATATCTGAAACACTCATTGCCATTTTAGAGTTGGGAAGACAGAAGCTACAGGAGTTGTATTTGGAGTTATTGACAGAAGCTTCCTAAGTAAAGTTGGAGTTATGACTTCCCTTAATGTATTGACAATATCAAAATGTGGACTCATTGGAAGTTTGCCCATCATTCAAGGTAAAAAGGCTTATTTATGCAAAATATTCCTTAGAAAAAATCTCTTAATGGTAGAACTTAATTCTTACTCATTTCATTTTGTAGGCTTGTGTGAGCTTATGAATCTACGAGAGTTAGATCTCAGTTATAATCATTTTGAAGGGATACTACCTTCATGTTTGACAAACATGACACAACTTCGAATATTTGATATCTCTTAAAATTTCTTTAATGGAAGCATTGATCTCTCCCCTCTACCTAGTTTGGAGTCACTTGAGTACCTTGGTTTATCACATAACTACTTCAACCCAATCACGTCCTCCTCATTTTTTTAATCTCTCAAAGCTTGAGGTTATATTTAGTGATCACAACAACCAGGTTGATGAAACTTTGTCTCAAAGATGGATTCCAAGCTTCCAATTGAAGGCTTTCAGTTGTTGAAGCTGCTTTTCTACCAAGTCCAGTAGAATAATTACTAGATTCCTCCATTACTAGTTTGACTTGCAAGTACTATAACTCCCTCACAACAATTTGGCAGGACAATTCCCCACATGGTTGGTAGAAAACAATACAAGGTTGGCGGTTCCTAATTTTCGAAATAACTCGTTAACAGGAACTTTGCAGCTACCCAATCTTTCATTTAATCATATACGAGGTCCAATTCCAACTAACTTTGGTTTAGTTTTTCCAAATCTAGAGCTTTTAAATATTTCTAAAAATGACTTTGAAGGTATTATTCCTTCTTCTTTTGGTAATTTGGCCTCCTTAAGAGTTTTAGACATGTCAAGCAATTATTTTTCAGGAAAAATATCAAAAAATTTGACAATGGGTTGCTCCTCCTTATACTACCTTAGATTGTCTGAAAATCATTTGAGGGGCCAATTATTTCCTGCCAATTCGAATCTAACAGCCCTACAATCTTTGTATTCGGACAACAACCACTTTTCCAGAGAGATTTCACATAGCATATCTAATCTTACATACTTGTCTGCAATTGATTTCAGTAATAACAATTTGTTAGGGATGCTTCCAAGATGGATGGGGAACATGATCTCATTGATGGATATTGCTATCGCAAAAATCCACCTTGAAGGTCCCATTCGAGTTGAGTTATGTAACTTGAGATCCCTTTTATTTTTTGACCTGTCCCATAACAATCTGTCTGGCTTTATACCCTTTTGCTCCAACTGGTACGAGATCATACATGTTCATTTGAATAAAAATAGGCTAACCGGTCCCATGACCAGTGCATTCAAGGGTTGCTCTCGTTTAGTCACTCTAAATCTTAGAGATAACTACCTTACTGGCAACATTCCAGATTGGATCGATGGCCTTTCAAGTTTGAGCAATCTCGTCTTGAAAGCTAATTATTTGCAGGGAAAAATTCCATTTCAAATATGTCTTTTGGAACAACTAAATTTGTTGGATCTTTCCAACAATCGTTTTTCTGGTCAAATACCTCATTGCTTGAGTAACATTATATTTGAGCCAACCTACACAAAATCTAAAATATCAAGCAATGACAATTTCTATCTCAGTAGTTTCAAGATGTCATCATTGTTGCAATCTGCAATGAGAATGAACAAACCGATCAACATGTTTGTTTTCCATGATCAAAATTCTGTGGTGGAAGTACTACCAGAAATGGAGTTCTCAACAAAATATAGAATTCGCTCAGCAAAAAATAAAAATAGAATTCTCATCTACAAAGGAGACATTCTCGGCTACATGTTTGCGATTGACCTCTCACGCAACAAATTAGAAGGAGAAATTCCACCAGAGCTTGGAGACTTGAGTAACATCCATGTGTTGAACCTGTCATTCAACGATCTAACCGGATCAATCCCCACTGAATTCTCGAAACTCAAGCAAATTGAGATATTGGATCTATCACATAATAACTTGGATTGTATTATCCACCCTCAATTGTTAAAGTTGAACTGTTTGGCCATCTTCAGTGTGGCACACAATAACTTTCGGGGAACAACACCAGAAAGAAAAGCTAAGTTCGGTACCTTTGATGAAAGCAGTTATGAGGGAAATCCTCTCTTGTGTGGACCTCTACTACATAAGGCTTGCACTAAAATTCAACCACCATGTAACATTCCAACAAAGGGAGATGAAGCTTGTGGTTTTATGGACTTGGAAGTTTTCTACGTTAGCTTTGCAGTGTCTTACATGACAATGTTGCTAGGAATTGTTGCAATTCTCTATATAAATCCGCACTGGCGACAGGCGTGGTTTAACTTTGTTGGATTGTGCATCTCCACTTGCTACTATTTTGTTGTGATCAACACTCGTAAGCTAACTAGCTTTAGAATTGTGTAGCCTTGTGTTTTGATGTTTGCATTTTTGTATGTCATCTGTTTTTCTTTTCTCAATCTCAAGCTTGAAGTTTAAGTAACATATATGAGACTTGAAAGTTTACCGTAGCATCGTAACTTTTTAGTCAATTAGTGACCAATCAGGCAAAATGCTTGAACTATAGATATTCCTTTTCAAGTCAATCTTATGATTTCTTTTCTGCCAATGTTAGTTCATAAAAGCTCAAGAAAACAATAAACTATTTCTTGTCCAAGTATCAAAGCTCAATTTGGAGAAAAAACTAAGCCCAACATATGCAAGGAATTAATAAAGTCAAACTTAAACAAAAATGTAAACATACTAATGTTGAGCTATAAGTCATAATAAGAAATTAGTCAATACCAAAAGTGTACAACTGATGGTGACTACACCAGCAATAATAAGAGGTTGTTGATCTACTAAGATATGGTTAGAAATACTAGATCAAAGTATACAATGGAAGCGATATTACCTCGTTGGCAAATCGTAGATCTAGTGCAGTTGTTTCACAAATTCTCTGTCATAGTTGTTCATCCGAAATTCTCTTGTATCAATAGTGGAGTGTGCTACCTGGTAATACCAGAGGAACACTCACAAATTCCACAACCTAGATTCCGGGACAAAAGAGAAATCTTTTGAGAGAGAGATCATTTTCTATTTTGTTCCACACACACACTTCTCATCCAAAGGGGAAGGGCTATGTAATTAGCTCCTCTAAGTGTAACCTTGGCTGGCCATTAAGGGCCAACCATCAAGGCTCATGAAGTAGCTTAAGAACCACTTCAAATCCCCGAGAGAATGGAAATGGGTGCCCCTTTTTTACATCTCCTACTCCCTCATAGTGGGCAAGACCACAGGTCTGCATCTCTCAATATGTTCTCAATCTTGTTCATACTGGCAAATAGGTTGTGCGACCATCGAGCACAGCTGTAAAAGAAACATCCCTAAAAGTATCTCGTTATAGTCCAACTCATTTGGTCACATCATAGTAAGCCTCTCTAATCCCTCTCGAGTCTGAATGACTAAGAGCAATGCTCAATATCCATAAAATATGATGTACTCACAGCTATGTTGCAACTCTCAAGAAGTAACATAACTTGCTGGTAGTGAGTACAATTATTATCGATGTATTACCAAATAGTCTTCCCTTCACCCTAATGTCATTTAGGTTGAAGTCTGTCTCTTTTCCAGCAATGTCTCTTTAGACCGTATCATTCATGGTCATAAATAACGTGGGAAAGTAGCAGACACTAAAACATCAACCTCGTGACATAGTTAAAAGTCTCCTAAGGGCATAAATAAATTAAGGTAATTAATTGTGACCTATAGGACTCACACGGTGAGAAAATAGGGATTCATTCACTCACCTCTATTGTTTGACGTAAAAGCACTTGTAGTATATCCTTTTAGAAACTGTGGACATTCACATGCTTCAAATATGTAAGGAAAGAAAAGTTGACACACCTGGGATCAACCCAAAAGGATGTTTTATCCAACTCAGGCGCTATAAGTGTGACATTTAAATATCTTGCAATAGCAACCATGTCAGATATCTGAAAACATTGAAATATAAGACTCATCACCCTTTGTACACAAATCCAAATTTACCAAAATTAGATGTTAGATCACCAAAAAGAACAGGGTGATATGCAAAGTTGAGGCATGCTTGCTACCACTCACCGCCGCTCACATTTGATTGAGTCCTCATTTGAGAACATTAGGTAACCGTTGTTCTTATACACTACACGTACAGGGGAAAAAACTTCTTGTTTTATGAACAATAATTATACCCTAATTAATCTTGGAGCAGATATTTTGGATTTAATTTAGCATTATGAGTTTTCTCATATTACACGATGCACAGTTTTGGGTGTGTTGGAGGTTTTTTCTTTAGGGATGCGTTAGCTGGATCGATAAGGTTCAACATTATTAATCAATATGAGTAATATATTAGGTACAAGCTCCAAATAACCAAGCATCGTGTAGACCCTTTGTAAAAAAGTGGGTCACACTAAAAATAAATATTTTTTTTATATACTTTTGAGGTGAAGTCTACTCGTTTAGGACTTATACAGATAATTTCTTTAAACAACACAATCTCAAAAAAAAAAAAAAACACACACACACACACCATTAAACAACACTTTAAATGAATTTTAATTTGACACTGTAAATTGCTTATTTTTCTTAAATAGATAGAAGAGACCTAATTAAAATCCACATGTAAGGGAATCGATCCTTTATATTCATGAAGTCCATCAATTGGATAAGGTTGACAAATTTATCAAATCCGAATATTCCATGCATAGGATATATTTTGTCCAATATGTATAACACCCCATATATGTGAATTGTGAAATTGAACAAAAATACTAACTAACGTTAGAAATATAATTTATAATTTTGTCAACCGCTAAGAAACTTGCGTGTTTTACATCACACAACATATACGATTTTTTCTTAATGCATGAATAGGAGGATACCTCAAAACTCATGATTTCCTACAACCTCTGGAGCAGATAAGAAATAGTAGTGCAAAGTAGGAAGAAACTGGAATTGAGATATCAAATGTGGAAAAGCAGGCACCACCTCCTTCCATTGAGCACATTCTTCCTGGAGGGATTGAGACTTTTAGTGTTAACGTCATGTTTCGCACGTCTTTGGGTCAAGTTCCGACAACTCAGGCCTTCGAAAGTAAGTCTGCAAAAGACAGAAAAGATTTTGGGTTGAGAGGGCAGCCTAGGGGCCGAGTAACCTTCAATGCCAAAATTAGTTAATATCTTTGGAAGTTTGTGAATGAATGAAGGAGTCTAGGAATCATAGAGATATTCTCATACCTAGGATCTATTATTTATACCATATGTCCAAGGAGCAGATCGTGCTTGCTACCATGAAGTCCATGCTCCCCGTACCATTCCTTGTATCAGAATCTTTTAATGCACATGACGTCTTCTGCGACGCTGTCATTAATGTGGCGTGTTGCCTGGGTGATGGAGCCATTAATGTGGCATGGTTCCCCAACCTCCTTCTTTCAGTCTGTCTCCCTTCTGGTCCGCTCATGCTTTCTTTGTCAAACGATCAACGACTCCTCGTATATCACGTCTACTGTGCATGTGGCTACTTAAGGACTGGGCACTACTCGAGAAGTCCTCAAATCGACGAGTCTCATCCCCTGTAGAGCCATTATTTCTGTAGGCTGTGTTCAGAGGAGCTTCTTTGTGGGCCAGGCTAGGGACCATTTACCCTAGGCTGGGCTTTCGGCCTTGCTTCCTTTCCATCCGCAAGCTACTTGTGCTTAATGGGGGAAAATCCCCTTACTGTTACCCCATTAATTCTCACCAGACTTGTACGGTGGGAATTTTTTCATTATCCGAACTCGTCTTACTACTAAGGTCGGGATCCTTATTCTACTGCTCTGAAGCAATGGGAGACTCCCATTGATAGGCATCTCTGGAAACGTTCCTATCTTCCTTGATGGACTCACATTTTCTTAACTTCTTTTCAAGTTCATTAATGAGGGGGTGTCAGATGGCTTTTTGTGTTTGCGTCACTTTGTAGCCTACATTTCTAGGATTCGAAGCGGCGTGTACTCCTGTTGCCATAATGTGCGAGAGTTAAACTGTCACTTTCTCTTTATATAGCATGGGAGGGGGGCATGGTTCCCGCCTATTGCATTGTGATTATCCTGCTATTTTAGTTCTCTTGATTTTTCTCTTCCCAGACCAATCTTCTTTGGTACTTTGTATGCTGCGACGATGGCCTCTGAAAAATCCATTCAACCCAACGTTTTCGGTAGGGGCTCTACTGACATAGGGTCATTGTTTGGGGACAGCACATGGCACTTAACGACCACCCAATCAACGCTAGCCTCCTTGGCTCTTACTTACCAAGTACCAGAGTCCACCTCCTTCGAAGCTCTTGGCCCTAATGAGGGTGTCGTCGATGCAGAAGGTCATTCCACCAAGGTGGCCCTATATCTGTCCATGTTTGCATGCGACCTAAGGTTCCCATACCCTCACCCCGTTCGTGACCTTCTAGACCACCTAGGTTTGGTTCCTTCCCAATTGCACCCAAATGCTTACCGGATTATGTAGACCTTACCGGTCGCAAATTTCTTCTTACCCATAAGGTGCTATGGCAAAAGGGGAATGTATATAGTTTCAGAGCGATACACGCTCTGGTCACCCTAGCCACAAATGGGAATTTTTGGTTGGCCAGGTGAACCGTCGAGAGTTCCTAATACAAACAAACTAGGGAATAATCTTGGAAGACAAAGTTGTGCACCTGTTAGCCACCTCTTACGAGGCACGGCGTATTGCGATTGTTCGAGAATGGGTGCAGAATAATCTTGACAGCGTTTTCACTAAAGCCTTCCTTTCCAAGGAGACTTTAAAAAGCTCTCTACCTCGTCTGGGACACCTTCCTTCCAATGATAGGCTGGTTACCATCCGACCACAAATTGTTTTGGCTCAAAAGCATTCTTCGAATCTCCCTCCATCAGAAAAGGGGGAAGAAAACCCTTCAGGAGAGTTCTCGGACCCAGGATAGGCCTTCTCCCAGAGTTGAGGACCCCTTATCACAGGGATCGGCAATCTCAGAGGCCAGCCATCCCACTGTTGTGGTGGTTCCAACGTGGATGCCGGCAGGTGAACTGGCGAGTGATCTTCCCACGGTGCCTTTACCAGCAGTCGCTGTTGAGGCATCCAGGGGTGAGGTTGAAATGGACGCACTCGTCCATAGCATCTTTCCGACCACTACTCCTGACAGACGACATTCTTTTTCATGGATATCACCTATTTCTTCATCTCGTTCGATCGTCAGTAGTCATTCTCTCTAAGTTGCTAATGAGGGAGAAGTGGCGGCTACTTCCAGCAACTGCATGGAGATAGAGGATCATACAGGGGGCAAGTCCCCTCTGGATGTGGTAGTCTGCGGGTGCTCGAAAAGCCCAGCTGCAAACCTTTTCGTTCAGGCCAAGTACCCAGAGAGGAGGACTCCTTTCCGAATATCTTAGTCGATGGAGGGCAGAGGAGTCTAGTCATCGACCCGCTTGTCCATGTTGAGTTTCTCGAGGGGAATAGTTATATGGATGTTATAGCTGGCGAGGGTCAGTGTGATGAACCATCCACCCAAGTCGAGTTCCTAGCTGGGGGTGATTCCTTTCCAGACGTTGCGATTGGCCCTAGTCCGGAGGGCTTGAGCGGAGACCAACTTGTTCCCCCTGAAGTCTCTACGGCGTTGTTTGACCTTGAAGGCCCTGCGAACGTTCTCCTTTCTCTATCCCGGCTGGCCACGGAGGGGAGTTGAGAGGAAGCCATCGGTTGGGTCATCAAATGCTTGTCTGCCTTTTCCCACGAGGTTCGATCATTCTTTTCCTTCCTACTTTTGTTTTAGCCTTTTCCTTTTTGTTGCTAGGGCATTTCTCAACTAGCAGCCTTCATCATGGATGATCAGAAGGCAGTTGTGTAGCAGAACTTGGACCTTCGTTCACCGGTTAAAATCTCCCTTAATTGTGCTCGTGGCGAAAGGGAGGAAAGGAAGCTGTTGATTCGTGAGCTAGAAAAGACATGACTCGACCTTGCGGACAAGCGCAAGAGGGTGAAGAAACTAGACCATCGCCAGAGGAAATATAAGCAAAAGTCATGGGAAGAGAAAGCACAATTGGAGTAGCTTAAACAAAGTCTTTGGGATGACTTTTCTCGAGCGCGAGAGGAAAAGGTTCATTTGGAGCAGCTGAACCAAAGTCTTCTGGATGTCACCCTCTCTTTACAAAGGCAGCTGAAGTGGTTCCTAAGACTTCGTGATGATCATGTACCACCCGTTGAGGAGTCAAACAATCCTGCTGCTGAGATCGGTGTCCTCGGCACCGAGATTTAAAGGCTTCATTGTTCTACTTTGCTCCCCTTTTTTCTATGCTCACATGTACCCGCACTTTGTCACCCAACCGCTTGTGTATATATATATATATATATATATATTGACTAGTATACATACCTTGTTCTTTATGCCTTCCTTTGTCTTCTCTCTACTTTGGTGGCCGGTCTGGGGAGTTGTGGTGAAGACCCTTGTAGGAATCCTACTCATCCCACCGGCCGGCTGTGCTATGCTTGCTTTTAAATGCGCTATACTTTACTGTTGTGAAAGACCATGCCCGGCTAGGCTTTATTTGTTATATTCTATTATTATTGCTATTTAGGTAGCTGCGGCCCGTGTCTGGGTTTAAAGATGGTCGGCCCAACCCTCTGGCATCCGATTCAGCCCTTCTGACCTCGCTAGCCTTTAGCCGTTTGTTCGTGTCCTTAACTCTTCACTTTGGTAGATCACTCGGCCTTCGTTGTTGTATGCTAAGCAACTGTCCGTTTTACACCCACATGGCAACGTGGCGCCAATTTTGTTTTTGCATTGAATGGTGCCCCTTCGATTTGTGCATCATGGCTTCACGTGGTGTAGTCATTAATTCTACACATCACATTAGCAGATACACTATGCAGAAGTTGTAATAATCGAGGGATTCTAGTTATCAGCAGATATACTTTGTAGAGGTTGCGATAATTGTAGGACTCTGGTACTTTGGGAGGACACGTGGTAAGGTCAAACGTCAACCCCGCCTATATAAGGACCCTTCTTCACATTGGGAAGTCCAGTATACTCCCTCTGTCTTCTCTTCTTCATCCTGCGACTCTTGTTCTGCCACTTGAGCTCTCAATTCCTTTGTCTTTCTTTTATCTTTCATGGTTCTAGAGAAATCTCCATCTCCCTAGTGGGCAAGTGGGACCTTCTGGTAGTGCTCAAGCCACTATTGGCTGTGGCGATTCCACCTTGGATGATTTCGCAGGGTGGAACCGCCAATCCTCAGTCTTTAGGATTCTGGAACCCTTGTTCTTGTTCTTGCCCTTTTGTTTATTGTGCCTCACTCGTTCTCACCCTTTTACTTATGGGGCTCGACTTCGAGGCCACCCTTCAACAGTTTTTTCTCCCTTCCATGGCAGGCAGGTGGTTTCGGGCGTCTCTTGGGTGATGGCCCTCACCGTACACCTCAATTAGTTGCTTCATTACATCCTTGCGGACATTTCGAGGTAGCCTTTGGCGTTATGGACACGTCGTAGTGGTGGAGATCACTACTTGCTACTCACATGGAAATATGATTTGATCGAGCATGGTTGCAATGGTCAATGGCCTTAGTCCTATCAGTAGTTATCAATGTAGAGATCATATCTGAGATGTTCTGATTCTTGACGGTATCTTCGTCATCATCGAGAATTTTCAACTTATACTTCTTGAGATGGGTCCAAGAAAAGTGTGGTCTCCTGATCCCTTTGGATCTTCCCTAGTCTTTTTACGGTCTATGTCTATGGACAAGCCTTGGAACTTTCTTATTGAAGAAATTAGGCCTCACGTTGTAACTTGTTCCTTGTAGCTCTGCGGCTTTATGATGTAATTTGTTCCCTATAGCTCTACGACTTTATGATGTAATTTGTTCCTTGTAGCTCTACAACTTTATGATGTAATTTGTTCCTTATAGCTCTTCCTTGTAGCTCTGTGACATTATGATGTAATTTGTTCCTTGTAGCTCTCAGTAATCAATAAAATTATTTTTCATTGGTTGTGCCTAGCTACATGGTTTCCGCATGTGTTGATGGTCAGTTGCTCAGACTGTTTGGATTTGCTATTTCCCTTCTTTATTTGTATCTTTATATTTCTCTTGGGTTCTTTTGTTCGCATTGTTTCATGCTTATAGCCTTTCTCGTGTGCCGTTGTTGCCCCTGTCGCTAATGTTTACATCTTTGGCCTTGGTATTTAGGGAGTTTACAGCATCAGCCCACTTCTTGCTTGTGTGGCTTTAGCCGCCCTTTCTTTCCATTTCCTATTTCCTTTAGTTGCCTTTCTATTCCGCTCCTCTTTCTTCTTCTTCTTCCTTTCTTTTTTTTTTAATTCCTGTCACTTTACCTTCCATTTCTTATTTCCTTTGGCATTTAAGAGAAAGATATAGTTTCTGATTTCGGGTAGTTGACGACTAACTCGCACTCCACCAAGGGAGGGATAAGGCAACCTTAGGGCCTACCTTTCCTTGTGGTATCCCACGGGGAGGTAAATTCAGACAACGATGTAACTAGCCGCTCTTCGTCGTGATCGGAGTTGGGGTAAGCTATTCGGGTTGCCTAGGGGCGAATAGCCTAGGGGCATAACCCACTCTCCATCGTGGGAGGGGTGGAAAAGCCTTCAGCCTAGTTCTCCCCCTTATCCCACTAGAGGTATGTTGTTTGGGCAGATTGAGACTAGACCTGCTCCCACTCATTGATATCACATGAAAGGTTAAGTGTTTGGGTCTAGCTAATGCTGATCCAACTCTTCATTGTGACGGAGGTTGGAGAAATTTATTCGGGAAGCCGTGAGGTCGATTCCGCTCTCCTCTGCGGGAAGGATAAGGCCGCCCTTGGGTTTACTTTCCCTATAGTGTCCCACAAGGAGGTACGTTCTTTGGGCAGCTTGTGACTAGATCCGCACCCGCCTGTTGACGTCCACAAGGAAGGTAAACCTTTATTTTTGGGCCACCGAGGGCTAACCTGCACTCTACCACTGGAGGGATAAGGCAACCCTTAGGCCTACCTTTCCCTATGGTGTCCCACTGGGAGGTAATCCATTGATGACCTTGTTTTGTTAGCTCCATCCCTTTATTTTTTTTTTGCTGGCACTTTACTGGTAATATAAAAGTGTGGAGTAGATGTTTTGCATTGTCTTGAAAAGTTACATTTTCATTAAATATAAAGAAAGTACATGCTGGACAAAAATGTATTACAAAATTAAGGAATCTCAGGCCGGGGAGGTCGCCGTCCCTTCTTCTTCCTAAAGTCATGCACCACCCCTTCCCTCCTTGAGGCCGGCATGGCGAGTCGTAGATGGAGGTCTGTCGCGACTCCTTTGGTGGTGCCCGGCTTACATTGTCCTGGTAATGTTGTCTGGGGTAGGCCTTCCTTTCTTCTGTTTTAGCTCCTAGACTTAGCATTCTCTTGCCAAGATCTGCTCTTCTCGAACTTCCCCCACTCTATGGGGAGTTGGAAACTTCATCTTGAGGTGGTAGGTCGATATGATGGCCTTTAAGTTGTTGAGGGTGGGTTTCCCGATAGTGGCGTTGTTCAGGGGCTAGTTCCCACGAGGATGGAAAGTGTGATAGTCCACACCGGCTGGACAACTCTTCCGGAGAAACCTTTTAAGGGCATAGGGTCGGGCCGCAGTCGGGTGGCCTCTATGCCCATTCTGGCAAAGGCTCCCCAGAACAGGATATCCACGGAACTCCCGTTATCGATGAGGATTCTATGGGTGGTGAAGTTGGTGACAAGCATAGTGACTACTAGCGCATCGTCATGGGGGTACAAGACCCCTTCTTCGTCGGCTTCCCAGAATGAGATCGTTGGGGTAGGGTCATCCCTCCTCTGTTTGGCGGGAGAATACTCGGCTGAGTACACCTCATGGTACCAGGCACATCTGGCATGTGCCTTCCTTCCTGAGGAAGTGGCTGCCCTGCCTGTGAATCCTCTAGCTACGGGTCAGATTTCCCCAAGATGGGGATCCTGCTTCAGTGAACTAGGGTAACCTAGTGGTGACCCAAGAGGGGAATCATCTTGGAGGGGTGTCTGCCCGCCTGTGGCTGTCACCTTGGTCCTGACTCTTTTCCCTCGACATTCCCCTTCTTTCGTGCTCCTGTCTCCGGGCCGGGGAGTGGTGTTGCTTTTGTCTTTTGGCATATTCCCTCCTCCCTTCTGGAGAGAAGCAATTTTCGGTATTGCGTGAGGTGGACCAATGGTACGTACAGTAGTGGCGCATTGTCTCCTGGTCATCCTCCTATTGAATGAGAAATGTGGGCAAGTCATATCGTGGTCCAGGTCCCTTTGCCGAGACTTCCTCCCGCCGCTTATTTTGGGAGCCCTTATCTCTTTTTTCATAGGGCTTGGCCTTGATTGGGGCCTTCACCCTCTTCTCTACATGCTCCACTTCCTTTCTTCGCGGCTCTGTTAATGCTCGGATAATGTCCTTCGCGTTGATGAAGTTGTCGGCCTAGTTCATGAACTCTCACAATATTGCGGGAGTTCTTCTAGCCAGCTCCACCATAAACTAGGATCGTGGCCAGACCCCTCCCAAGAGTGCTGCCAATGTTATCTTCTCGTCTTGGTCGTTGGTGGTCATGCGCTCTTTGTTAAACTGAGATAGGTATGACTTCAAGCTTTCATCCTTCGTTTGTTTGATGGTGAGGAGATATGCGGCCGAATGCTGCCTCCTTCGACTGGACATAAAATGGGTTAGGAACAGTCTGACTAGTTCGCCAAAACTGTCCACCAATCCAGGTGTCAGTGACCCGAACCTTGCACGTGCGGACCCTTTCAGGGTCAGTGGAAATGCTCTACACGCTACCTCCCCAAGGAAGCCATGCAGTGTCATGTGAGTTCTAAAAGTTTCCAGATGCTCAAGTGGGTCCCTTCTTGCCAGTTAGCTTTGTTACCCACTCCTCCATAGTCTTCAACCTTACTTCCATAGCGTCTCTTATATCTCTCCTGAGTTGTTCGGAACGAGTTGTGGTAGGCATGAGAAAGACACGCAAGATCTATTATGATCCCATAGATAGCACCACTGTTAACGTTGTGTTTCGCACACCCACTGATAGGCAAAGCTCTGACAACTTAGACCTTTGAAAGCGAGCCTGCAAAAGAAAGAAAAGATTGCGGGTTCAGAAGGTGGCCTAGGGTTCGGGTAACATTTGATGCCAAAGTTAACTAATATCTTTGGAAGTTTGAGAATCAATGAATGAGTTTAGGAATCAGAGAGATATTTTCGTAACTGGGATCTGCTATTTATAACATATGTCCAAGGAGCAGATCGTGCTTTTTCCCATGAAGTCTATTCTCCCCGTACTGTTCCTTGTGTTAGAATCTTTTAATGCAGCGTGGCTTCTGCAACAACGTCATTAATGTGGTATGGCTTCTGTGACGGTGTCATTAATGTGGCGTGGCTTTTGCGACGGTGTCATTAATGTGGTGTGTTGCTTGGGTGGTGGAGCCATTAATGCGGCATGGTTCCCCTACCTCCTTCTTTCAGTCTGTTTCCCTTCTGGACTGTTCATTCTTTCTCTATCAATAGATCAACAGCTCCCTACATATCACTCCTGTGACACCCCCAGATTCCACTTGGGATCAGACGGATACGCAATACAAGGTTACCTGCCCCCATTCATGACATATAAGATGCAATGTTCCTTTGCCGGGACTTCCTCTTGCCGTTGCCTCCCGACTGTACGCAGATCGAAAGTGAGGTCCAAGATGAGTAGAGGCTCAGAAAGGTGATACCAAGCGAGTCGTTGGAGCTCATCCGGCTCCATCCAAATCGACTAGAAGTTGTGGTAAGGATTGGTAGCAAAATGGCATTTGAAGCATGAAGCGCCATGTAGCAACTTCTCGTTGAGCACCAGGACGTATTTGCCTGGAGCTATGAGGATATGCCCGAAATAGCATCCGAAGTCATACAGCACAACCTTAGCATAGACCCAAAGGCTAAGGAAGTGAGGCAGAAGCATCGAAGCGTCGAAGCAGAAAAGAACGTCGCCATAGCATCAAAGTGGACTGCCTACTGACCTTTGGATTCATTCAAGAAGCACACTACCCAGAGTGGCTATCCAACGTGGTGCTTGTAAAGAAGCCGATCGAAAAAAGAATGTGAGTTGACTTCACCAACCTCAACAAAGCCTACCCGAAAGACAGCCTCTCACTTCCACACATTGACCTGGTTGTCAACTCCACGACAGGTCATTGTATGCTTATCTTTATGGATGCCTACTCTGGGTATAATAAAATCTGTATGAACCCCGTGGACGAAGAGAAGACTTCGTTCGTCACTGAATGAGGCTTGTATTGTTACACGACGATGCCTTTTGGGCTTAAGAACGCAAGTGGCACCAACCAGCAGCTGGTTGATCATATGTTCTAAACTCAAACAAGAAGACACATGGAGGTCTACATGGATGAACTGTTGCTTAAGAGTGGTACTGCAGAACAGCACCTGAACGATTTAAGGGAGACTTTTGCAATGCTACAACAGTACCAAATGAAGCTGAACTTGGCAAATGAGCTTTCGGTGTCGGATTCAGAAACTTCTTAGGATTCATGTGTCCGAACGCGGAATTGAAGCCAACCATAAGAAAATGGGGGCCATCCTCAACATGTCTACCTTTCTTCAAGGTCCTACAAAGGCATAGGTATCGGATGGCGAGTGTGACCAAGCATTGGAAGCCCTCAAGAAGTACCTCACCAGCCCACCGCTCCTCATCCAACCCCGATGTGGGGAAACGCTGACTCTATACCTGGCGATCTCCTCAAGCTAACCCCTCAGTGTAACACCCTGATCCTGAAGGTCCGGAGAGTTAGCTCTTAAGACCAAATATCAACTTAAATCACAACTATAAAATCCAGAAAATCCCATAAAATATTAATCTATTTAATCAATCCAAACATCTAAGTTCCTCTATGGAAACAATAAAGAAATTCCTAATAATATAAATTAGAAATTTTTCAAAAACTCGAAAATATCCTCAACTCATCAAATCAAAATACCTGAAAAATAAATCAGTTTACTAACTACGACTCTCAAATAAGCACTTGTACCCTCAGACACTTATTCCACTACAATCATCACACCTTGCTAAACTTCCTACTCTTGTTCTCCAGCTGAACCATCAAAATTATCTGAAAAATAATTAGAGATAAGGGGTGAGTTATCAACAACTCAGTTAGCAGAGAACATATACTAGTGTGTAAACATGAGCATTTACAGAGTTCAGAATGCAGAACAAAAATATTTTCTTTCAGAATGCATAATTTGAATAATGTTTTTAAAATGCAGAGTCAGAACATGTTATCAAAAATATCAGAGCGAATGTTCAAAAATATACATAATCAAAATCCCTTTGGCATGGCATAAATTGAAACATCACATCTTATCTTAACATATCAGAACAAATACCACGTTTAACCCCCGTGTTAGGGTTGTACAAACCCAGTAGCTAACCGAGCAGAAACAGAATGTGAATCTTCCCCTTATTCATTCTCAGAGCCCCAAGTGTGCACATAGAAAAGACCACGCAGAAAACCACTTTGTTTCCAAAGTTGGTGCACCAGAAACAGAAAAGTTGGTACCAACCCGAACAGAGGCTACAGTTTTACACCCGTGGTAAGGTCAGAACAGAACAGAAACAGAATATTATGTCAGAGGTTTTCAGAAATCACATCATATCATATCAAAGTACAGAAAATCTTTAGAACAAAACAAAATCATATCACAATACATATTTTATGCACAAAATTTCATATTCGTTCTTTTTTTCAAAGTTCAAAAACAGAATGTCAAAAATAAGTTCATGTCTAAACTAGTCATGACAAAAATACTTTATTCTTAAATAGAATCGCACAAGTAGTGCAGAACAAATAACTGAAGTCGTTTCAGATTTCTTTTCATAACCAAACATGCACATTTTCCAAAAAGGACCTCAGTTCATTTTATTTTAATGCAAAGTCTAGCATAGAAACCCGCTTACTTGGATTTCTTAGCATTTTCGAAATTTTCCTCAAAGTGCCGAATAATTATTAATCGTCACGTATTAATCAAGTAATTCTCGTAAATTTTTAATTAATCACGTATTTCGATATTTAATCCTAAGCTTCTAAAACAACCTATGTAATTCCTCAAAACCTAAAATTACAAATCATCACTTTCTAAAATCATCAACATTGCTTTAATAACTTTGACCAAAATATTTAAAAGTCAGGCTTATTTATTAATGCAAACCAACTATAAAGTTTAATATTGGATAATATAATTATCCCAAAATATTTTAAAATAAACACCATAACTATTTTCCAAATAGACTAAACTGTATTTAAAGTGTAAAAAATAACATTACACCAATATTGTTTGCACTAAAAATAAAACTTTACTTAATAACATGTTAAAATACTTAAGTGATTTTCTGTGATCATAATTAAAAATGTTCAAAATAAAATTTCACACTTACTGTAAAAATAATATGCTATCATTAGTGCAATTTGGAAATCCTATTTATTTTCTGCAAAATTTCTTATACCACCCGCATAAACCACGTAAAAACAGATTTAAGATAAACAAAATTTTCAAATTGAACCCATCCAATAATAAGTGTAAAACTGTAATTCCATATCCAAATACTATGCAAAATCTAAGTTTACGTAGACTTTAAAGGAAACGCTTCATGCAGTCTTGGTGCAACAATCGGCGAGGACAAGGGCGCAAGGTACTCACTGTGAAGGGAGGAGCTGCGTGCGAAGCAGCGAAGAAGGTCACGGTTGTGAGGCACTAAGAGAGAGAGAGAGAGATAAGTGAGAGAGAGAAACACGATGCGAGAGTATGGCATGCGGAAGGGAAGAGAGCTCACCGTAGGATAGTGAGAAGGCGTGCGACTGGTCGGGAGCTATGTTCGGTGGTTTTCGTCATGTAACGTGGCTGAAAATTTGAGGGGCACAGGGAGAGGGAGAGGCCAGCGGAGGAGCTCAGTGGAACGGCTTGAGCAAAGACTGCTTTGTTTCGGGAGTGGAAAAACAGAGTATGTCGTGTGTTCCTCCTTCAACGGCTAGGCGACGGTGGTTGGCCTTCGGTGGTGGCGAGGACGGCCTGGAGGGTGGTGCGCTGCTTGCAAGGAAGAGTTGTTGTCTATGAGTTCGTGTGGCTGGGCAGCAGCATCACAGATAATCAACCCGTGTTGCGCTAGGGGCTTGGCTAGTGATTGGGTGTTACACGGCTGTGCTGAGGGGAAGGTCTCACAATGAGGAGAAGAAGTGGCTATGGTGAGGCTTTGGGCCCTGGGCGATGGTCGTTTATGGTGGAAAAGGGTTGTGCTGCGGAGGAATCGTGGTAGCTGTTTATTTGTGGGGAGGAGCGTGCAGTAGGAGAGATAGGCTGCGACTTGTTAGGGATAGAAAAGTGTAAGCGGCAACCCTAGTTTATCAAATTGAGGAACTGCTAAACATGAGTATATATATGTATATCTATTACACAACAGTTGCCGTGAATGATGCGGGGATAGGGACGATCATGCCATGGAGAAACGGACGAGTAAAACGCACTAGAAGAAGTCATGCACGACGAGAAAACTGTGGGGCTATCGGATGAACTGTGAAGTTTCCGTGTGAATGAAAAGATGTTTGAAACAAAACAAACACAAAATGAGGAGAATATAGAGGCGTACGTGCATGTGATGATAAGTGCTTAAATATATATCAAAGCACAAAAAACCCTAGAGAAAAGAGGGAGACATGCGTGTGCATGTATAGGGATAACACTGACGTAAAACGTGTAGAATCGTGGAGTCTAAAACTAAGGTAACACGGAATTGGGCTTTATGGTCCAAAAACATATGTAGTGAATCAAAAATTATAAATGGGCTCTTCCTTAAATTTTCTCGACCCATAAAATAGTATGATAGAAAAGATTTAAACTGGATTTTTCACATTCTTAACCCAAAATATATAATAATAATAAAAAAAAACCTTGGCACTAGGCCCGAGTGTTACATTCACCCCCCTTAAAAAATTTCGTTCTCGAAATTTGCTAGTATCACAAGCAAAGCTTAAATATTTATCCGCTACAAACGTTCCATGCGTACCCCAAAAGTCAATCATATTGTCGAACTTAATTAATATTCCAAAATTGTCGAACCTAATATTCAAAATTCTAACCCTCTAATATCGTCGATCGTATTCTCCCCTATTTTCCTAGCCATACACGTTCGCACACACTGCCTTTTCTAGTCTAGAATATAAATCTCCCTAATGCAATTAAAGACCAAAATAATAAATTCCAAAATCTCCACCTAATATAAAACCTCCATAAATAACGAAGTAAACTCTCAAATTATCACTCACCAAAACTACACTTATAGTCCTAAAAACATTGAATCTCATACATCGGAAAAGAACTAACCTCCACATTTAACCAGTCCATACATTTTTTTTTTAATAAACTAACAAACATAGAACTCCTAAAACAATATAGTATAATCAAAAGTTCCAAGCTTAAGTCCTTAATAACCTCGATTCACAAATTTCAAATCCTCAGAAAATCTACTTTTAACCAAACTTCAATATTCTAAGCTATCCTATTAGAACAGTTCCATACAAGCATAACTAATCTCGACTCAATTAAAAAGATTTCAAGGAGAAATAGAGTGAGGTACCTGTGATCTCATTGTTGTCGTTCTTAGAGGGCCGAAGCTCGATACCCCTGCATAGAAAACCTCGCCATTGCACTAGTAGTAACCACACACAAGCTGCACCCGTACTTTCAAGCTCACCCGATAATGGTCCTCATGGAAACCCCTCTAAAAAACGGTACTACAGCAAGAAGACGCCTCAAGCCGACTCATGAACCGGGTAGTGGAGTTGAGCAAATTCAACATTCACTATGCACCGTGGAGTTGAGCAAAGAACGATGATGCACCTTCTGTGAAGCCCCTGACAAGTATTCATTGATGGCTCATCTTGCCGGACTAGAGGGGGAGTGGGAGTGCACATCGTTACATCTGAGGGAGAGGAGTACAATTATGCTATCAAATTGGCGTTCAAAACAATGAACAACGAGGTGGAGTATGAAGCACTGCATTCAAGGCTAATGGTGGCCAAGTCTCTAGGTGCCACTGAAATCGAAGTATGGGCTGATTCTCAGGTAGTGGTCAATCAAGTGGGAGGGGAGTTTGCTATAAAAAGTGAAAAGTTAAAAAATACTTAGCACTAGTAGAGGTCGAGCGCCCCCATTTCAAGTATTTCCAAATTCAGCAAGTGCCGAGGAAGAAAATCATAAAGCGGACAAATTGGCACACGCGGTGTCTTGATAGGAGGATTGCCCCTACCAGAGCAAACAGTGATACGAACCATGGAAGTACCTGCTGTAAGGATCAAGGTAATGGAAATACTGCCAAAGCCCCAGGTTGGGCGGAGGACATATTCAGGTGTTTGGAAACCAATGAGGTGCCAGAGAACAAATAGGAGGCCAAGAAGATTAGAAATAGAGCAGCGTGCTATACTCTAATCGAGGGAATTCTGTATTGGAGGGGCCACTCGGCACCTCTCTTGAGGTGCATCTCGAAGGAAGAAGCGCAATACATGTTGGCAAAAATATACAAAGGGATTGTGGGAGTCACTCAAGAGGAAATGTGCTAGCCGGGAAGGTAATGAGGGCGGGGTATTACTGGCCCCATGCCCTGAAGGATGCCAAGAAGTATGCGCGAAAATTTCATAAGTGCCAAGAATATGCCAAGGTGCCCCATTTCCCACTGGAAGAGTTGGCGTCGATCACGTCGCCTTGGCCTTTCGCCTAGTGGGGAATTGACTAGGTCGGCCCGCTTCCTCCCAGGCAAAGGAGGAGTAAAGTTTATGGTGGTGGCTATGGACTACTTCACCAAGTGGGTTGAGGCCGAGGCCTTAGCAGCCATCACTGCGAACAACATCACATGGTTCCTATGGAGGATGGTAGTTTGCAGGTTTGGCATCTCGCGTACTATCATATCGAATAATGGGAGCCAATTCGATTCCGATTACTACTGTAATTGGTGCCAAGAATTGGGGATCAAGTTCTGGTACTCATCCTCAGGACACCCCTAGTCTAAAGGACAAGTTAGGGTGACCAATAAAACACTAATGGGAATGCTCAAGAAGCGGCTCGAAGATAGAAATGGGGCATGGGCAGAAGAACTCCCCGCCGTTTAGTGGGCCTACTGAGTCACAGTGAAAATGCCGAATAGGGAAACTCCTTTTACCCTCACTTAAGGCCACGAGGCGATGCCGCTAGTAGAGATCGGAATTCCCACCTATAGAGTTCAACACTTTGAGCAAGAGTCCAAAGATAGACGGCTAGAGGAACAGCTGAATTCGTTGGAAGAAGTCATACTGGAAGACAAAAAAAGAACTATGGCCAACAAAAGAAGGGCCGAGAGATGCTTCAACAAGCGCGTGCATCCAAGAACATTCAAGGTCAGGGATCTCATACTCAAAGAGACAGGAACAACAATACAGGACGAAGGAAAGCTAGGCCTTTGATGGGAGGGCCCCTATGTGGTCACCGCCACAAACCGCTTAGGCTCCTACCGTCTTCAAGAATCTCAAGGGAATGAGTTGCTGCATCCCTTGAATGTTGAACATCTACGAAAATTTTATTGCTAGGCTAATTCATTGTCGTAAATTTATATATTTCCATTCACATGTTACAGGCGCTAATAAAAGAAGTATTGTATTTCAATGGCAAATTTCACAAACATAATGTAACCCACCAACGAACTCTCCACCAACAAAATCAACTTAGTCTCCATCAGCAAAGTCAACTCCATCAATGTGATCTACATCGGCAGAATTAACGAAATCTTCATCAACAGCGTACCTCCCCGTGAGGCAAAAATGGCTAGTGTAATGTGGCTGCTCTACCCCTCTCGTAGAGGAAAGCGGTTCCGCACTTGGCCACCCAAAAATAAAGACTTACCTTCCTCGTAAGCGTCAACAGGTGGGAGCGAGTCTAGTAATAGACTGTCCAAATAGCTTACCTCCCTGCAGGATACCATAGGGAAATGCCGGCCTAAAGGTTGCCTTGTTCCTCTAGCAACGGAGAGTGGGATCAGCCCCACAGCTACCCGAATAACTTACCCCAAGCTCTGCTGCAATGAAGTGTGGGATCAACGCCAGCCTAACCCGAACTTACCATTCCCTGCGATGTCAACAGGTGGGAGCACGTCTAATCCCAAACTGCCCAAACAACTTTCCTCCCCACGAACGATGATAGGTGAGCAAGCGGCTCAACCTCCTAGACCGGGAGAGTAGAACCAACCCTCTCAGTGACCCGAATAACTTACCCCGACCCCCATCACAACTAAGGAGCAGACCAGCCACATCGCTTTCAGAATTAGCTCCCTCGCGAGGCACCAGAGGGAAAGATAGGCCTGAAAGTTGCCTTATCCCTCCCATGGTGGAGTGTGGGTGAGTCCTTAGCTACTCGAAGAAAAAACTTTTACTTTCCTTGTAAGCGTCAACAGGAGGGAAAGGGTTCAACATTAGACTCCCTGAACGACTTACCTCCCTCTGAGACACCATAGGGAAAGGTAGGCCTAAAAGTTGCCTTGTCCTGCTCGCAGTTGAGAGCGGAAATAGAAACACGGTTATTGGAATAACTTACCCCGACCCTCGCGAAGATGAAGTGTGGGATCAGTGCAAGCCTAACCCAAACTTACCGTTTCCTATGGTGTCAATCGGTGAGAGCAGGTGCAGATACTACAATGTCAATGAGCGAGAGCGAATCTAGATACAGACTGCCCGAACAAGCTACCTCCCATGAGGAACAAAGCAATAGGATGAGCCAAAGGTTGCCTTGTTCCTCCCACCAATGAGACTAGGTTCAGCCTTGAGGCTGCCTGAATACTTACTCTGACCCCACCATGGTGAAGGAGCGAACCAGCCATATCGCTGTTTGAATTACCTCCCTGGTGGACAAAGAGGCGGTTTGGCATGAGTCATTCTGACTTCTCCCCGACGGAGTGCAAGCCGAGTCTATTGACCGCCCGAATATTGGAGCAAAAAGTACGGACATCAACAACACGGACGTCGACAGCATGAATAACAGTGGCGTGGTAGAAAACGGCAAGCACAATACGACATAGACCAGGGGGCCCAGGTTTGCAAAATTAACTCCTGCCCTTAAGAGCAAAATAATGTAACATCCTTATCTTCCGACCAGGAATCAAATACATAATGTTAATGGAGGAAAATGGGTACAGTTCCAAACTGCCCAGACAGCTTAACTCCCCTGCGGACTACGGAAGCAAGCCAAGCCCGAAGCCATCTGATCTCCCAGCGACAGAGAGCGGGATCAGCCCCATGGCTACCCGAAGAATAAATATATACTAATAGGAGGAAGATGGGTACAATTTACATCCCCGAGGACCAAGGAGGCAAGCCAAGCCCATGGCTACCTTGTCTCCCTGCGATGGAGAGCAGATCAGGCCCACTAGAAGACTACTTGATAAAGGCAAAGTAAAGTGAAAGAATAAAAGAATCAGGCAGGTAAAGCCCAACCAGAAAGTGGACAGAGAGGTAAGGAACTCGACACAAGGAGAATGTAGAGAAAAGTTAGCCTTGTTAAGAAAATTCGCTAGGGCCCCAGGAGAATGACTACAAGATAAAGGCGAACAAAAGTGACGTGAACAAGAAAACCGTTGGCCAGCGGGGTCATTAGGCGTAGGCTGGACATGGGCAATGCAGACCGTAAAGCCCAGTATGGCGAATCCTTGTGGCCAAACCCCCCCCCCCAGGCCGACCACAAAAGAAAGAAGAATAAAACAACAAAAGATGAATGCGTGAAGGGACATAGCCAAAGATGGTCAACAAAAGGTAATATTATTAATCATCGATGCAGCAACACGAGGCCGCAAAGTTATGGAGGGCAAGGTACAACATAAAATGGCTAAGTGCATTGGTGACGCGCAACTAAAACCAACTGAGCACAACAAAAAGTTGAAAAGCAAAACAAACCAAAATCTCCTCAAGTAAAATTGCATGAAAATCCCGAGAGGACGACTACCCAGTAAGGGTGGACGAACACAACGCAAATGGATGATTGGACAGCTAGCGGGGCAGTAAGGAATCCTGTGCTTTCCTGCGCCAAATTCCCCAGGCTGGCCACAAAAAAAGAAAAAAAGGAGAAAAGAGAAGGAAATACATGAAAGGAAGGCATAATAGAGGCAAGCAGCTCGCCACGACAAAAGCGTGAAATACTTTCATTGATCAAAGTTATATACAAGTCGCAAGGTGGCAGCGCATAGGTATATACATTTGACCGGAAAAAAAAAGAAGAGAGTGAAGGAAAAGCACGAAAGGAAAAACATAACAAAGAAAAATGACTAGGCGCAACAAAGTACAAGGCGATATCATTAATCATCACAAGTTACAATATAAACCCGTAGAGTTACAAAGAACAAGTTACAACATAAAGTCACAAAGTAGCAAAGAACAAGTTGCTAAATAAAGTTGTAGAGTTACAAGGAGCAAGATACAACGTAAGGCGGCTCATCACGACTACATACTGCCAAAGTTAAGTGAATGCGCCAAAAAGTTGTTGGGTGCAGTGAAACAAAGCATGATCATGTCATATTCCAGTGAAAGTGGCAAACAGAGATCTTCATCACTATGACATGTCGAAAACGCATGAGGTTACCTAAAAAAAAATCAACGGGGATGTAATGAGGCAAGTAATTGAGTCAAACGGTGATGGCGACAGCTCAGAAGCCACCGGAAACCACCTGCCAGTTGAGGAGAGGTATGACAAACAGTCGGAGGAGGTAAAGATTGCAAACAAGAATGGCCTCGAAGATGAGCTCAATATGCAAAAGGGAAAGAATGAGGATAGCTCAATAAGCGAAAGGGCGAGAATGAGAAGCTGGGGAGGAGGTTTAAGGCCACAACAGCAGAGAAGAGAAAGAAGATCTGCTCAGAAAGAGCCATGCGGCTGGCGGTCGAGGAAAGTCCATCTTCAGCGGGCAAGATCGTTCCCAACGGGGTTACCATTGAGGGCGCTCAGAATTAGACCCTTCCCGAGAAGAGCACCCCGATCTAGAGACTCCTTATGAGGAGGAAGACCCCTGCACAGAAGATCCTTATGTCGCACTGAGGGTTCTGAAGAACGTGAGTCTTCATTTACTTTAAGCCATCAGTAAAACCGAGGCGCCACGCGTCATCATGAACACCACAAACATATGACAACTCCTCCCACAGACTATGGATGGTAGCTTCACGAGCTCCTAAAGCCTGCCTGGCCTCACCCTGATCGGCCTCCAAGTCCCTCCTCAGCTTCCTTTCCTCCTTCACAGCTTTCCTCTTGTCCGTCATAGACTTGTTAGCAAACTCGAACCGCTACATCAGCCACTTGTTCGTCCGGTCTTCGAAATCTTGCCGCTGGCGTAGTTCCCAGTTTCGGCCTGCAGCTGCTCAAGCTCCAGCTGATATTTGTTGAGAGACCGCTACAACACTTCCCTCGCCTCAGAAGCAAGTGAGGCCTTGATGCAAAGAGCGTCAAATTCACCTTGGGGTCTCGACAAGTCGGTAAGGGCCTCCTCAGCCTCTTCCTTCTACTTTTGCTCCTTTGTCGTACAGTCGAAGGCCAACACCCTGGACTGATGGCACAATGCAAGGAAGATTTGCTATCGTCGCCATCTTCTTGGGTGCCGACGGTTCGAGTCGAATAACGAGTGCCATTACAAAAGGACCCCCAAGAGGAATGGGAACAATGTCAGAATCAAATCTAATAGGGGAGATTCTCTAGGGCTTCTTTCCTTTGCCTTCCACCGACAAACTGGGGGAGCGACTGCAAGTGCAAGACGTGACCGGATTTATTAGGAAGCCCATGTCAGAGCGCAAATTGGACGGGGGAGCCAAATATCGACGAAGACTGTCCTCGATCAGCAAAGCCTCTGAAGAACATCCTCAAAATCCACGTCCACCCAAGCTCGAACAACCTTGAGCCTAAGTGCCTCCTCCGGGATCTGGCTAGGGCAACGGCCCTTAGCCCCATCTATGGTCCCCTATATAGCGAACAGGTGAAATCGGCACTTAAAGATCTGCCCGACCGGGAACTCCCATCCATCCCCCGACAACAAAAAGAATCGACAACTATACCCCTTTACAACAGTATGCTGCACCTCCAACCGAACCAACTCTTGGATGGGCTAGAAGACATAGATATGCCAGCCATTCCTCAAAATATTATGGGTAAGGAAGAACTCGCATGCCGTGAGGTTAGGGTAGTTTGACCAGGCCTCCTCTAACACATGGTGCCTAATGACGCAGCATAAAACAAGAATCCTCTACACACTAGGAGGAAGCTGGGCAGGCACCAACTTGAAGAAAGCCAATACTTCTTGCACCAGGCCAACTAAAGGACAACCTAAGGCTGTAGCAGAACATGGTAGGGTACACCGTGACCTTAGTGCCAAAGCCCTCGTAGTCTACCGCCCTTTCGGTAGGATAATGCACCACCAACTCCATCTTCGAAGGGACCCTATAGGTCTCCTTCAACGACTCTAGCTCGACAAGAATCACCATCGACAGCCATGAAAACCAGGTGAACTCTTCTGGAGCGGTGCCACCCTGCCCGACAACAGCTCAAGCATCACCAGAGGACCCAACCAATCCAAAAGGGTGCGAAGATTTCTTCGGGACCAAGAGTAATCAAAAAGAGAAGTAAAGGAATTTCGGACGAAAACTGGAAAAGAACTATGCAAACGAAGGAGTCTAAAACCGAGAAAGGAACGTAGAGAGCAAAGTAGAAGGGAGAATAAGTGAAGTGAACTACCACAAGGGAGGAAGGGGCCTTATATAGGCAAAATCGACGGTTGATCTCCC
Source organism: Juglans hindsii (assembly GCA_003123825.1). NCBI lineage: Eukaryota > Viridiplantae > Streptophyta > Magnoliopsida > Fagales > Juglandaceae > Juglans > Juglans hindsii. The sequence continues at coordinate 993,985 of QEOW01000482.1, forward strand.
GAGGCAACATAGCTCCATGTGTCCACCAAAGCACCAAAATCTCTCGATTGTCACAATTTCAATAGAGTGCATCTGTTGATGCGACGTGAGAAATAAATGACTGCCTAAGAAGAGGTCATGATGAAAGAACTGAAGGGACACCATTCAATGCAAAAAAAAAAAAAAAACATCACAATGAAACCATAAAAGTTGGAGACCAATCGTTGCTCAGCTCAAAGCAAAAGGGGCCGAGAAGTCTTGCAGTGCAAGGACTAAAGGAATGAAGGAAGAATTTCCCTCGGACCTATGAGAGAGGAATTGGCGCGGTAACTGTAAGAGGATTTTCTCTACTTCACAAAGCCCACTAGGCCTTGACCCAGTACCCGTCTTAAGGTCACCAGGACCATGCTTCAGCAAGGTGTCAACCAGGGAAATGGGTCAAGTGAATGACAGGACTTATTAGCTTAACATCGCTCGGCCACGTTCTGAACCTGGGAACTTGTATGGAACGTAGCGGGAAATGCAGAGAACCCTCGGTCTGCTAGCATGGGAAAATCTACAGCTCTCAAAGGATAAAAGCAAGGCTTGGAAACCATGCGACATTAACGACGCCTCTACTAAGCTACACGCCACATTGATGATGCTATTGCAGAACTACACCACATTAAAAGACTCTGACAACAGGACTAGTAGGAAGGGAACGAACTCTGTAGAGACAAACACGGTCTACTCCTCCCCAGTCCCATGGTATAAATAGCAAGCCCCAGGTTCAGGAAAGTCTCTTTGATCCCTAGGCTTTCATACTTATTTACAAACTTCCAAGAGAATTTACTAACTTTGGCATCGGAGACTCCCTGGCCCCAAGACCGCCTTCTCCTAGCTACCGCCTTCCCTATCTTTTGCATGCCTAGTTCTGAAGACCTGAGTTGTCAGAGTCTGACCCAAGAGTGTGCGAAACATGACGTTAACACATAGCATTCAATGACTTAGCACCACCAAATACAAATACCAAAAGTACCTTAAACTAGCATCCACGTCCTCTGTGTACACAAGCGTCCGCAACTCTATCATGATCCCATATAATTTCATACTTGTATTCAATGTGGGGATTGACTTGAACCAAATGGTACAAATAATAACATTTACTCTTAAGAATTAGCTTGCTGGTGAAGGATTTCCAAAAGTTCAAATCCTAGCTTAAAAAAGGAAAGTAACTTTTTAAAATGAAGTAAAAGGTAATTCATAACCCAAAAAGGATACAGAGAAATGTCTCACAAATAAAGCATAACTTGCACAACCTGAAAATATCAGCATTTTTTGGACTGGACTTTCACTAGGGATTGCGTTTGGGTACTGTCTCGGTTTGGAACAAGCAAATGGAACCTTCTACACGTTGCCAATCCTCTTTGCCTTCCCCTTTATTCTTTGCTCCTCCAATAATCCACCATCAAGCGTCTTCCACTAATTTTTTTAATTTCTATTTTTTGAGAAATTATATATTTTTCTTTCCTTTTATCTCTATTTGTTTCTTAATTTTTACGCTGAATTTGCAATTTTTCAATCAAATTTCAGATAAAATGAAATTGGACTGACTTTTATTAGGTTATAACATTTATGGTAATAGAGGTTTATTAAGGTTTCACTCTAACGCTGATCTTGTTCATGTAAAACAATGGCATGCCTCATGGTGAGATTTACACCTCTAGGGTGACATCCTCATGATACACACACCTCCATAAAGGGTAGGCAATGGCCAAAAGCTTACAGCACTATGAATTTAGATGTTTGAGCAAATCTTTCTTGTTCATTCAATCATCATATATATGTAGGCCGGACCTCTTACTTGACTCATTCATTCAAGCTTATGACAATACAAGCTGCATGCATCTTCTTTGAAATACAAAAATCGCAGCTTCTCTAAAATACTTGAATTAGATTCATTCAAGCTTAACAATCATATGGCTCCTTTTTATTTACTCTTGGAACAATTTTAAGCTTGCTTTAGAGCCGATTTTCTGATTATGATAATTTTCTATTATATACCATACCTTGATGAATGGCCCAAAATGGCCAAAGGAGAGAAAATTTTATAAGGAAAATCAAAGACTAGGTACTGACAAACTTCTGTCGAATTCTGAACATCGTGAACGTGAATCGTTTCTGTGCAAATTTTTTGCAAATATTCTCCCAACAGAATGAAGATTGAAGACAAAAAGAAAAGAAAAATCTCATCGATGAAGAGGATTAATTGGAATGCAATGATTCATATTATGGATGCATCATACGTAAACGATCAGATGCATTTTGTGGTCTGAATAAAAAAAAACAAACACAATAATTAATAGTTATTTCATACATGATGAGTGTACAAAAGTACACTCTAAATACCTTATTATTGGACTAAAATGCTAAAATATTAATAGAAATCATAAGAATTAACATATATTCTTGAATTGAGATTCTATTTACTTTGGAATACTCCTGAGCAGATTTTTATATTTAATTTTAGAATTTATAAAAGAGTAAGTTCAAACCCAGTCAAATTCAAATGACTTTTAAGTGGGCAAGACGTTGGAACAACCTAAGAACTTTCAACGAGTGTAGGACTTTACAAATAAGGATAATGATGGGGTTTGAGAGTAATTCGGATCAAGAGAAAAAGTCAAGCCGAAATTCGCTAGAAGATAGCCTGTTTATACTTTAGTATTTTGATCATAACTTTCCGTTCAAATATCGGATTGATGCGATTCTTGATGTTCTGGAAAGCTATCTTAAAGGGCTATAAAGTTATCTCTAATAGTAATTTCTAAATTTGAACTCCTGAAGTACGTACGTGGCTGCCATGATGAGTTCTAAAATTTTGTGTTCGGGAATATGAAGACATTATTATGTAAGGGATCTCTGGATTTATGTATGGTTTTTTGGTTTAAATGGAAGGTTTCCTGGGTTGGGTTGGAATTTCTGGTTGAATGGAAATGGAAGAATCGATAGAAATCGTAATGGAAAAAGACTGTAACGCAGGTGTTTGATAAAAAGCAACTGAGGAATTCAAGTTGCCACAGGGTTCTTCAAGGGCCCCTTAACCTCCAAATTCAATAGCCAATTCTCAAGTCTGTTCAGATGATTCTTCTCTGCCATTTCTGGCATACATATTGCAACACAAATAATCAACTGCTCAAATGGCAGTGATACACGTGTAACTACGTAACAGAATGTAAAACAGAAAGTGACTGAATTCAAGTACATAAACGATAAGGAAATAATAACAAAAACATTCAGAAAGCATACCAAGTAAAACAGCATGTAGTCTTCCATCTTCTAAGCCTCCCAACGCTACGTTTCGTGCTTACTGAAATGGTGCACTTTGATCGTCCTTCATACGGTATGTTTCGAGTTCCATGCCATAACCCTAGTTCCCCTTCTCTTCGACAGTTCATCTTCAGTTCAACTACTTCACTCTTGTCCCTTCCAGCTACGGCGACTCTCCGATACTCCTCTTACCCATCCCATAGAGCCATAACACATTATGATTTCTTTCCTACCCTATTTAAGCATATCATTAGCACGAAATTTGAGTGTTTTTTTCAGAGAGGAGACAACTCAGTTTGAAGAAGGAAGATCTGAAATTAATTTCCATGGTCGTCGTTTGCTCTATTTTTCCTTGAGACTTTTGTTGTCCATTATATTTGTGGGTAACTAAATTCTCAAGTAGGGCTAGGGATGAACTTGCACAGTAGATGGTATTTTTAATTTATGTATTTGATTTTCAATTACTAAAACTCTTTTGTTTTATCATTCTCAATTCATTGTTGATGTTTTCTTCTCCGAATAATCATAGAATTTATTTTGTTTATGGATTCAGTCATACTTTTTCTATTGAATGGACTGGTTCTTTGATTATGTTTGGATCAATTATTTATCTATATTGATTTAATTCTTTGCTGCAATATCGCTCCCTAAGTATATTGTCGTCGTTGGATTTTCTCAATAAGAATAATAATTTATGTATTTTAAAAGTGGTGAATGATTTTTCAAAAGGTTACATTTGGTTTAGTTTTGGTTTATAAATTTATACCATCCGATTAGGAATATTGGGAATTGAGTTCCCAATTGAGTTATTAAATGAATTAAGAATAATTAAAATACCGGATTTGTGCATGGAATTCTCGACGCTTTACTATTTGTCAAACTTGAGTATTTTTTTCCATTAGTCATTTTGCTTCACTTTAATTTGCATTTAAAATTAATCTTTGTTCTCCATTAATCATTTAATATTTTTCTTTAGTTTCTTTGTTCCTTCTACTATTTTTTTAATTTGTCTCTCTGTGGAATCGACACCCCAAAGCTCTGCTACAACTACCGTGTTATTCTTTGGGTGTAATCAATACACATTGGAATGACTTAACCAAACACCCTAATCGCAGAAAGAATGACTTTTGTGGGGTTACCTGAAAGCTCATAAGGGTCGATTGTGCTCGGCGACAACGGTAGTGGCAAACCCTAGTGTGAGTTCACCCAAATCTCCCAAACTCGAGACAGATAGAAAGATAGAGAAAGAGTTGAATGAGAGGGAGAGGGAAGCACCCTTGCCTTTGAAGGTGCCGTTGTACGGCAACCACACTGTAGGAGGCACGACTCGAAGGGGAGAGGAGGTTCAGCCAGGCCAGGTAGCGACGCCAAGGCTTCTCTGAGAGAGAGAGAGAGAGAGAGAGAGAGAGAGAAACACAAAATTAGTGTGGGAGAGAGGTTTGGGATTGAGCATGGTATTTATCTAACCTTCGACGACACCAGAGAGGTTGGTTTGCCTTTCTGACACCGACGTCGGGAGGTTCATTCTAAATTCACTAGCACTGTGAATTTTCTTATAATAATTGTCATCGAAACTGGTTAGGTACAATACTAATTATCAGGTGAAAAAAGAATCGTCAAAGTCTTCGCATCAAACAACCCGTCCGAATTTAATAAATATGAAGCAAGCATTAAAATATATTTTTTCAAAAGAATTAGGTTTACTATTTTCACTAAATAATTTTAATTTTTTTTTCATGCATCACACAAATATGCGACTAGTCGTTGTATAAAATTTTTGCATTTCTCTTAGCCTAAAGAAAACATGATGCATTATTTCCCTTGTGTTTGCACAAAACACAAACCATAAGAAAAGTGAACATTTGTAATGGATTATTTACGATGATAATGACTACTTGTGAAGAAAATAGACTCGCCTTTTGGTAGAAAATAGCTAACCACAAATTAATAATTTTCTTGTAATGACGTTTAACACTTTAACAACCTTGACTGATGACTTTATGATAGACAAGTTGGAGTCAATGTTCTTTCTCAACCAAAAGTTAGGTTGTATTTAAATATTGAGATGAGTTGAATTCTCTATGAATAATAGTGAGTTAAGATGATTGAGTGAGTTTTGTAGGGCCCACTTAAGATTAGTTTAGCTGTGTTTGGATATTAAAATGAGTTTATATATGAGTCGGGCTACTCTGCCGCCCAGAATAGTCCGCTCACTTTGACCGCTAGTTGCTTTTGTAATTTTTTTTTTCATTTTTTTATTCACACTTTTTTAATATATTTAAATATTTTTAAAAATTAAAAAAAAATACCAATACACTTAAAATCACTTCTTTAATCATTAAATAAAAATAAAAAATAAAATTTTTTCTGAGCAGTCAAATAGAGTAGTAAGAATTGGTGGGAAAGCAATTTTTTTCTATATATATTTATAAAAAATTGTAAATATATAAGACCCACCCGACATAATATGTCACAGCTGGCAAAACCGAAAAAAAAAAATAAAAATAAAAACCATGCAGCCGCATTCATTCTTTCACATTTGAATAAAGTCAACATATGAAAACACGAAATCGATGGATGAAAATGAAAGAATAAAAAGGGAAGATCTGATGTTTGTCAATGTGGGGCCCAAATATGTGTTTAAAATTGAACTACATTCAATGAAAATCTGGTGTCAAGAAGGACGAAGTCAATAACGCTAATGTGAATAGGTACAAAGCACGTTTTTCACAATTAAAGCGTCATAATTTCAATCTCATAAATACAGCTTGCCACCAAGGAAGCAGTCATGCAACAAAAGTCAAGTTGATCATACTGGCACTGTGAATTTGCTTACACGTGGTGTTTGCATAAAACACGTACGTTTAGCGTGTATCAGTACCAAACTTTAGAACACGACAATGCCCGTCGGTCTTTTATCATTTTTGCTTGAAATAATTTAATCTATAAGTCATCGTCAAAGTCATCGGTTGAGGTGTCCATATAAACTCTTTAAGAACAACTTCGCTTAGACACTGTAGCTAAACGTGAAATGGAGTTTGGAATTTTTGGGTGGTGGCTAATGTTGGCAGCCTTGTTTCAATTATCTTCTATTCATGCTTGTTTGAGGGAGGAGAGAGAAGCTCTCTTGCGACTCAAAGCTTCCATTAACTCCTCGGATGATGATTTCTTCACATCTTGGAACTCATCTCGGGAAGGGAGAAATTGTTGCGATTGGAAAAGAGTTGTGTGTGACAACACTACAGGGCGTGTAATCGAGCTTCATCTTGCCCATTTAATCACTGTCATTACCTTAAATGCCTCTCTGTTTATTCCCTTTCAGGAGCTTAACTACCTCGATTTGAGTTATAATGTGTTGGGAATAAGTGCAGCTAAGACTAACACGAAGTATAGTAGCGGAACTAAACGAAAGAAATTGATGACAATCACACAGAAAGAACACCAAGAATTAAGTGGTTCGACTCAAAATGAGCCTACGTCCACTGGTGGGGTCGGTATCGAAGATTTCACTATCAACAGAGATGGAGTACAAATCAATACAACAAAACATTACAAGGAAGTTATCTCTCAAACTCACTCTAGACTTCTCTCTCAAGAAAACACTAAAAACTAACTCAAATGAATTCTGAAGAAGTAAAATGAAAAGAGGCGCCGTTTGATATTTATAGGAAAAGTGAGAATTCACTTTTGTGAACATTGGCTCGAGCGAACGTCGAGCGAGTGTCGAGCGAACGTAGATATTCTGCACTTCGCTCAAGCCAACAGTTGTGCGAGAGTCGAGCGAAGCTCTCTGCCTGAACTCGCTCGAGCTGGGTGTCGAGCGAGTGTCGAGCGAAGCTCTCTGACTTGGATATTGCTCGAGCTGAATGTCGAGCGATACTTGAGCGAAGCTCTCTGTCTGAATTCGCTCGAGCTGAGTGTCGAGCGAATGTCGAGCGAAGCTCTCTGTCTGACTTCGCTCGAGCTGAGTGAACCTCCGCTCGAGCGAACCTACGACACTTGCACTGTTCAATCAGAATTCAAGCCACCTCATAACAAATCTCCACCTTGGCTTGAACTCTGCCAAAACACCAAAAAACCTCCGACCACAAAACCAATCCCCACCACCAAATCCCTTACGGGAATAACAAAATGCGAACACCAATCAAGTCCAAACAAAGTTTGAACTTGTATACTGCAACTGGCTTAGTCATCATATCTGCTGGATTCTCTGTAGTAGCAATCTTCAGAATCTGTATAGCACCCTCTATAACAATCTCTCTGAGAAAATGGTACCTGACATCAATGTGCTTCGTTCTTTCATGATACATTTGATTTTTGGTCAAATGTATTGCACTCTGACTGTCACAGAATACTGAGATCCCATCTTGTTGTAAACCCAAATCATTGACCAAGCCTTTCAACCAAATGGCCTCCTTAACAGCCTCTGCTGCTGCCATGTACTCTGCCTCGGTAGTTGATAAAGCAACAGTGGATTGCAATGTTGCTTTCCAACTGATAGCTGACCCACACAGAGTGAAAACATAACCTGTCAATGATCTTCTTTTATCTAAGTCTCCAGCATAATCTGAATCAACAAAACCAGTAACTTTGGAACTGAGATCGACATCTCTATCAAATATTAACCCAAAGTTCAGGGTTCCCCTCAGATACCTGAGTATCCATTTCACAGCCTGCCAATGAGTCTTACCTGGATTAGCCATATACCTGCTAACTACGCTCACTGCCTGTGAAATGTCTGGGCGGGTGCAAACCATTGCATACATGATGCTGCCAACTGCACTTGAATAAGGAACACTAGCCATGAACTGTTCCTCTTCAGTTGTCTGAGGAGATAGGCAAGCTGAAAGTTTAAAGTGCGTAGCAAGTGGTGTACTTACTGGTTTGGAATCAAACATCCCAAATCTCTGAAGCACTTTCTCAATGTACTTTCCCTGGGACAAGTACAACTTTCCAGCTTTCCTATCTCTGAAGATTTCCATTCCCAAAATCTTCTTCGCAGCACCTAAGTCTTTCATTTCAAACTCATTTCTGAGTTGGGTCTTTAACAAACCTATGTCAGATATGCTTCTAGCAGCAATAAGCATATCATCAACATATAATAGCAAATAAATGAAAGACTTATCAGATAATTCCTTATGATAAACACAACTATCATAGTTACTTCTCAAATAACCATGATCAATCATAAAGGAATCAAACCGCTTATACCATTGCCTTGGCGACTGCTTCAAACCATATAAAGACTTCTTCAATCTGCACACGTGATCTTCCTTGTTTTCAACAATGAATCCCTCTGGCTGATGCATGTAAATGGTCTCTTCAAGTTCACCATGTAGGAACGCTGTTTTAACATCAAGTTGCTGTAGCTCTAAGTCATACAATGCTACTAAAGCTAGTAGTAATCTGATCGAACTGTGTTTGACCACTGGAGAGAAGACTTCAGTGAAGTCGATGCCTTCTCTCTGACTGAAGCCCTTAGCAACTAAGCGTGCCTTGTATCTTGCATCTGTATCACCCTGGATTCCCTCTTTTCTTTTGAAAACCCATTTGCAGCCAACAGTCTTTACCTTCTTTGGCAACAGAACCAAATCCCATGTTTGGTTTTTGTGAAGAGACTCAATCTCTTCAGTCATAGCTGCGCACCACTGTGCAGATTCTACGCTCTTGACAGCTTCTGAATAACTGGAAGGTTCCTGACCAACAATATTCTCTGCCGTAGTAAGAGCATACATAACCATATCTGCATGAGCATACCTCTGAGGTGGTCTAATCTGCCTCCTCTGTCTACCAGTCGCTATACTGTAGTCTTGCTCACCTTGTGCGCCGCTACTTGAATCAGAATCATGCTCATCTTCAATAGCATGATGTTGGGCGCCGTTAGGCAGCCCTTGTGATGCTTCCACCTGAAACTCCACCTGCTTTCTAACATCCTGTTCTTGTCCTGTAGACTCAGAATTCTCCTTCCTCGGACTAAGCATGGACTTCTCATCAAAAGTGACATCCCTACTGATTACAAACTTGGGTGATTTAGGATCAGTACACCACAATCTGAATCCCTTCACCCCACTGGCATACCCAATGAATATGCCCTTCTTTGCCCTTGGCTCAAGTTTTCCATCATTAACATGGAAATATGCAGGACAACCAAAAATTTTCAAATTTGAATAATCAGCAGGAGTATCAGACCATACCTCATTCGGAGTCTTCAAACCAATCGCTGTGGCTGGAGAGCGATTGACCAAGTAACAGGCCGTGTTGATAGCTTCAGCCCAGAAATCCTTAGCCAAGCCTGCATTAGAAAGCATGCTGCGAGCTCTCTCCAAGAGGGTCCTGTTCATCCGTTCAGCTACCCCATTTTGCTGTGGAGTATGTCTAACTGTACGATGTCTGGCAATACCCTCATTTCTGCAGAATTCATCAAACTCACCTCCGCAGAACTCCATACCATTGTCAGTGCGAAGTCGCTTGATTTTCTTGCCCGTCTGATTTTCAATCAAAGCTTTCCACTGTTTGAAGTTGACAAATACATCACTTTTCTGCTTCAAAAAGTAGACCCAAACCTTCCGAGAGAAATCATCAATGAACGTAAGCAAGTATTGAGCTCCACCTTTTGACGGGACAGAAGATGGGCCCCAAAGATCAGAATGAATGTAATCCACAGAACTTTTGGTTCTGTGAACCCCTGTAGAGAACTGAACCCTGCACTGTTTGCCAAACACACAGTGCTCACAAAAATCCAGTTTCCCTATCTTCTGATTACATAACAAACCCTGCTTACTCAGAATTGACATTCCCTTTTCACTCATATGACCCAAACGCATATGCCACAAATGAGTGACATCTGAATCTGGATCATCTGAAACTGACACTGCAGCTGCACCTGTCACAGTAGAGCCCTGAAGGAAATAAAGACCATTTGTCTTATCTCCTTTCATCACAACCATAGAGCCCTTACTGACTCTGATAGCTCCACCTTCACCAGTGTACTTGTAGTCCAGAGAATCAAGAGTGCCCAAAGAAATAAGATTCTTTTTCAACTCTGGAATATGTCGAACATTAGACAATGTCCGGACAATTCCATCAAACATCTTGATTCTGACTGAACCAATTCCAGCAATTTTACAACCCATATCATTCCCTAACAAAACAGAACCTCCGTTGACCGATTCATAGTTAGTGAACCAGTCCCTCTTGGGACACATATGGAAAGTGCAAGCTGAGTCCAAGACCCACTTGTCACTAAAGCGACTATTGGAGTCGCTTATTGCCAGAACAAGATCTAGGTCGTTAGACCTATCATCAGCAACACTAACGGCATTAGATGAACTAGTGCCGTCCTCTTTGTTTTTCAATTTTGGACACTCGTTCTTGTAGTGACCAAACTTATGGCAGTAATGACATTTGACGTTTTTCTTACTAAACGTTGTTTGTGAACTGCCCCTGGATTTCCCCTTATTCTTCTCTGAACCCCTGTCATTCGATCTACCCCTGCTTGAGGACCCCTTAACAAACAAGCCACTAGCTTGTTCATTAGTGTTCTTCACACTCAATTTATTCCTCAACTCCTTAGAATTCAAAGCAGACTTTACATCTACCAAGGAAATTGTATTTCTACCATACAACATGGAATTTACAAAGTTCTCAAAAGATGTGGGTAATGAACATAAAATAATTAACGCTTGATCTTCTTCTTCAAGCTTAATATCTATGTTCCTCAGATCCATAATGATTTTATTAAATTCATCTAGGTGTTCAGAAATAAGAGTACCTTCCTTCATTTTGAGAGTGTATAACCGTTGTTTCAAATACAACCGGTTAGTGAGAGATCTCTTCATGTACAGATTCTCAAGTGCCGACCAGAGACCAGTTGCAGTCTCCTCGTCAGCAACCTCTCTCAAAACTCCATCAGATAGTGACAAAAGAATAGTACTGTGTACCTTTTCTTCTTCTTCTTTCGAAGGAGCCGGAGAATCTTCAGATACCGTGACTTCTAATACTTTTGACAAGCCCTGTTGTCGCAGTAAAGCCTTCATCTTGATGCGCCATAGACTGAAACTGTTCTGACCGTCAAATTTCTCCACTTCGAACTTAGCCATAGCCATCCCTCCAGATCCTGAGCCAAGCTCTGATACCAGTTTGTTGGGAATAAGGTGCAGCTAAGACTAACACGAAGTATAGTAGCGGAACTAAACGAAAGAAATTGATGACAATCACACAGAAAGAACACCAAGAATTAAGTGGTTCGACTCAAAACGAGCCTACGTCCACTGGTGGGGTCGGTATCGAAGATTTCACTATCAACAGAGATGGAGTACAAATCAATACAACAAAACTTCACAAGGAAGTTATCTCTCAAACTCACTCTAGACTTCTCTCTCAAGAAAACACTAAAAACTAACTCAAATGAATTCTGAAGAAGTAAAATGAAAAGAGGCGCCGTTTGATATTTATAGGAAAAGTGAGAATTCACTTTTGTGAACATTGGCTCGAGCGAACGTCGAGCGAGTGTCGAGCGAACGTAGATATTCTGCACTTCGCTCAAGCCAACAGTTGTGCGAGAGTCGAGCGAAGCTCTCTGCCTGAACTCGCTCGAGCTGGGTGTCGATCGAGTGTCGAGCGAAGCTCTCTGACTTGGATATTGCTCGAGCTGAATGTCGAGCGATACTTGAGCGAAGCTCTCTGTCTGAATTCGCTCGAGCTGAGTGAACCTCCGCTCGAGCGAACCTACGACACTTGCACTGTTCAATCAGAATTCAAGCCACCTCATAACATAATGCAATATCTGGATGGGCTCCAGATGAAGGTTTGTTTAAATCATAAGAGAGTAGATGGCTAGGCAATATTGTTTTTTGAATTATGCAATAGAAATTGGTTTATAATTGTCTAAATTGTAGGTGTCAAAAGATTATCCGGATTGAGCAAGATGGACGTGCTTTATTTGGATGTGAATTCCATCAATGAAAGCTTCCTGTCATCCCTTGGTCAGTTCTTATCGCTCAAGAAACTATTTTTCAGAGCCAACCACTTAGATCTACCAATCAATATCCCAATCTCAGGTAATTAGTCTCTAAGGTTAGATCGACTAATATGCTATGTCCTACTGATACTTCGTGCTATATCCTATTTGACACATTTTAATAATTTTCGTATACATGAAAATTATTTCTCATATCTAAAACACTCCTTGTCGTTTAGAGTTGGGAAGACTAAAGAACCTACAGGAGTTGTATTTGGATAATTCCAACATTGACAAAAGCTTCCTCAGTAAAGTTGGAGTTATGACTTCCCTTAATGTATTGACAATATCAAACTGTGGACTCAATGGAAGTTTGCCCATCGTTCAAGGTAAAAAGCCTTATTTTCGCAAAATATTCCTAAGCAAAAATCTCTTAATGGTAGAACTTAATTATTACTCATTTCATTTTGTAGGCTTGTGTGAGCTTATGAATCTACGAGAGTTAGATCTCAGCCATAATGATTTTGAAGGGATACTGCCTTCATGTTTGGCAAACATGACACAACTTCGAATATTTGATATCTCTTCAAATCGCTTTAATGGAAGCATTGATCATCTCTCCCCACTACCTAGTTTGAAGTCACTTGAGTACCTTGATTTATCACATAACTACTTCAACCCAATCACATTCTCCTCATTTTTTAATCTCTCAAAGCTTGAGGTCATATTTAGTGATGACAACAACCTGGTTGATGAAACTGTCTCAAAGATGGATTCCAAGCTTCCAATTAAAGGCTTTCAGTTGTTCAAGCTGCTTTTCTACCAAGTCTAGTAGAATAATTACTAGATTCCTTCGTTACCAGTTTGACTTGCAAGAACTACATCTCCCTCACAACAATTTGCCAGGACAATTCCCCACATGGTTGCTAGAAAACAATACAAGGTTGGAGGTTCTTAATTTGAGAAATAACTCTTTTACAGGCACTTTTCAGCTGCCCAGTCATCATATTCCCAACCTTTCTCTTTTAGATATTTCATTTAATCATATTCAAGGTCCAATTCCAACTAACTTTGGTTTAATTTTTCCGAATTTAGAGGTTTTAAATATTTCTAAAAATGAATTTGAAGGTGTTATTCCTTTTTCTTTTGGTAATTTGGCCTCCTTAACATATTTAGACATGTCAAGCAATAATTTTTCTGGAACAATTCCAGAGAATTTGACAATGGGTTGCTCCTCCTTATTCTACCTTAGATTGTCCAAAAATCATTTGAGTGGCCAATTATTTCCTGCCAATTCGAATCTAACAGCCCTAAAATCTTTGTATTTGGACAACAACCACTTTTCAGGAGAGATCTCACATAGCATATCTAATTTGACGAACTTGGAAGTAATTAATTTCAGTAATAACAATTTGTTAGGGATGCTTCCAAGATGGATGGGGAATATGATGTCATTGATGGATATTGCTATCACAAAAAACCAGCTTGAAGGTCCCATTCCAGTTGAGTTATGCAACTTGCAATACCTTTCATTTCTTGACCTGTCCCATAACAATCTATCTGGCTTTATACCCTCTTGCTCCAACTGGTCCTTTATCAAACATGTTCATTTGAATAAAAATAGGCTAACCGGTTCCATTACCAGTGCATTCGAGGGTTGCTATTTTTTAGTCACTCTAAATCTTAGAGATAACTGCCTTACTGGCAACATTCCAAATTGGATCGGCAACCTTTCAAGTTTGAGCATTCTCCTCTTGAAAGCAAATTATTTTCAGGGGAAAATTCCATTTCAAATATGTCTTTTAGAACAACTAAGTTTGTTGGATCTTTCCAACAATAGTTTTTCTGGTCAAATACCTCATTGCTTGAGTAACATTCCATTTGAGCCAACCTACACAAAATCTAAAGTATTAGGACTTGGCATCATCTCTTTCAGTAGTTTCAACATGTCGTCAATCTTGCAATCTGCAATGATAATGAACAAACACAGCATGTATGTTTTCGATGATCCATATTATATATTACCAAGCGTGGAAGTACTACAAGAAGTGGAGTTCTCAACAAAGAATAATACTCTCTCCTACAAAGGTGACATCCTCGACTACATGTCTGGGATTGACCTCTCATGCAACAAATTAGAAGGAGAAATTCCAACCGGGCTTGGAGATTTGAGTAACATCCATGCATTGAACCTGTCGTTCAACAATTTAACGGGATCAATCCCTACTGAATTCTCGAAACTCAAGCAAATTGAGAGCTTGGATCTATCACATAATAACTTGGATGGTATTATCCCCCCTCAATTGGTAGAGTTGAACTCTCTAGCCGTCTTCAAAGTGGCACACAATAACTTATGGGGTACAACACCAGAAAGAAAAGCTCAGTTCGGTACCTTTGATGAAAGCAGTTACGAGGGAAATCCTCTCCTGTGTGGACTTCCACTACATAAGGCTTGCACTAAAATTCAACCACCATCTAACATTCCAACTGATGACAAGGGAGATGAAGCTTGTGGTTTTATGGACTTGGAAGTTTTCTACGTTAGCTTTGTAGTGTCTTACATGACAATGTTGTTGGGAATTGTTGCTATTCTCTATATAAATCCGCACTGGCGACGGGCGTGGTTTAACTTTGTTGAATTGTGCATCTCCACTTGCTACTACATTGTTGTGATCAACACTCGTAAGCTATCTAGCTTTAGAATTGTGTAGCTTTGTGTTTTGATGTTTGCATTTTCGTATGTCATCTGTTTTTCTTTTCTTCAATCTCAAGCTTGAAGTTTAAGTAACATATATGAGACTTGAAAGTTCGCCTGAGCATCGTAACTTTAGTAGTCAATTAGTGACCAATCAGGCAAGATGCTTGAACGATAGATATTCCTTTCTGAGTCAATCTTTTGATTTATTTTCTGCCGAAGTCAGTTCATAAAGCTCAACTTGGGGAAAACAAGAAGCCCAACATATGCAAAGAATTAATAAAGTCAAACTTAATTAAAAATGTAAACATACTAATGTTGAGCTATAAGTCATAATAAGAAATTAGTCAATACCAAAAGTGTACAGTTGATGGTGACTATATTCCAACACTGATAAGAGGTTGTTGATCTACTAAGTTATATTCCAGCAATTTAAAAAAAAAAGAAAATTTCATGCTAATGGTGACTATTTTGTGAATAGTAGTATGAAGGTTGCGTTTGGATGTTGAGATGAAATGAGTTGAGTTGTGAATTGTAGTATTTTGTGGATCTCATTGAAATGTGTTTAACTTTTTAGATTGAAATATATAAAGTAGGTTGAGATGAGTTTAATTTTTTTATGCAAAATTGAGAAAGTGGTGGGTCCCATTAATAATTAGTTCGAGATGAGTTGAGTTTAGTTCAACCAAACATAGTATTCAGAGTATAAGTGCTAACCATTTTCTTTTATTGGAACTCTTAATGGAAACATCTTCCAATAGAACAAACTTTAAAAACAACTCTAATCTCAACCTGCCGCCGTTTGATCTCAACTCACTCTTAATTATTGCTAAATGATGAGTGAGAGTTTAACCCTCTCACTATTAGTTATAAATTTATCCAAATTAAAATTACGAGTAATGATGAGTTGCCATGAGACATGAACTTACTTTAATGAGTTGTGAGTAATGAGTTTATTACGTATCTTAATTATGCTGGGATCAGTTCTTAATTACATCGTACTTTTCAGAACAGTACCTGCGGTGGCCTTCAACAACTTTGGCCATGTTTTTCCATGAATCCATCATATGTAGGAACAAAAATATAACTCTCCAGTGAAACTAGATAATCCAATGCAGCCATCTGGGATGAGTGATTTTGGAAAAACCTAAGGTCAGTCGATTCCAACAGTGTCTCTTTTCTGACCTGTATTAAAAAACCAGAGGGGCTCAGTAAAGAGAAGAAGAACAATAAACAAGTATCAAAAGTCAAGGATTTTGCTTCAGCATTATCTACTCTCCAACTTTGGGTAAGCCTTTGCAAGACTTGCCATTCTTCTTTCTCCACCATATATTTCACCAGCTACAATATAAATCTGGAAACTAGGATCAATTTCCAGCGCCCTTAGAGTCAGAGCAGTTTCCTCAGGTGTCAAGGGATAAGCATACCTGTCAATACACACGGCTCACCTCATTCTTGTCAACTCCTCCACCTCCTCGCTGTTACACCCTTGAGTACAGCCAGAAAATACCAACATGTCCATTTCATATCTAAGATGAAGTACTAGGAAATGACCATTTTGCCTTGAAAGCATGATAACCCTTCTACCCAATTCCTCTATTTGAGAAGTGAATCTCAGAGCACTAAAATTTACTCTGCAGCGCAGCTTCTGAATTTTCAAAGGTTGGCCATTATTGGCGAGTCGAGCATCAGTTCTATTTAGATGATTACATTGAGACTGAAATCTCAAAAAAAGAAAAAGATCGCCAACATGTAAGTATAACGATGCAAGTCGAACAATCCTTGGTTAAGGTTGCGGTAGATCCTACTGACGGGTCATTTCAAAGGATGTTTTAAGATTTGCAACTTCCAATGTTCTGTTACTCTTGCCTGACATAAGGGGCTAACAAAAGAACTATATAAACCCCTAAATAAGCACAAAATTCAGGATTAAATGTACAATTAATCATCTACAATGATGAAATTAAGGAAATAAAAAGAAACAGGACTCATCACAACTTATGATGACAATAACATCTCTCAATTCACAATACACTGAAACTATCAGTCTGCCATCAGATTTAGCTCCATTCTCGAAAATCAGTTCCTACCTCCAATGCTGGTGAGTGGGGTCGTGTATTCAGAGTTTACTCCCCAAGGATGGGCGATTTGTGCCTCAAGAATGAGTGGGGTCGTGTATTAACTTCATGTCTCCCTTCATGTGTCCTGTCCAAATAGACCTGGTTAGGTGCCGATTTGTGCCTCAAGAATGAATTGGGCCTCTAAAATTTGAGCCTGCTGGTGCTGCACATACTACTGATCATATGTTTGGGAATTGATAGTGGAATTTACACCAAGTCATAAATTCATGTACTGCTGTAATGTAATAATTGACATTATCTCCCTTGTTTGTAACAGAAGAATAATCACAGACATGTGGACTGTTATGCTGATCAATCTCGAGGCATAAATAGTGGGTCTACTTCTGCATTAGTGTTTACTGGGAAGTGTGATGAGAAAAATATCTGTGTCTCTCCAACCGTTGCTCGGAGTGCACAGAACCCTGTAGAATCTGACATTAGTACTGCCACTACCTTTAAACCGAAGGATCATGATCCCGGAATCACCAATACAGCAATGCTCTTTCCTATGTCCCTGCAGCCAAACTTCTTCACACCAGTTAGGACTAGTGGTTCAGTACCTGGAATTGAAATACACCATTTGGGAGCAAGTAAATATGACTGTACATACCATATTTTCCAACCAGATACTTGATTATGTCATCTGATTCATACATCGCAACTCCTGTGTTTGGATCCACCTGCAACAGAGAAAGATATTTGCAGCTTAGCTTCCACTTTAGTCACCTTGATTTTCTTTATTAATCATACAAATCTCTAATCAGTCCACTTTGTATTCCTTAATTTTTCCTTGTTAAAAACATTAGCATGAGCTCCTGGCTAAAGAAATTCTCAAACCAGTTTCCAATCCACTTGTGAATGCATCAGCGTTCAGAAATCATATTCTCAAGATCTGATGACTAAGCATGTCAAAAAGAAGCTATGGAAAACCAGAGACTGATTATATTGAAATGAAAAGTTACTTTTAACTTATTTGTTCTCATTTCTCAATCATGTTCCAATGGACTTATCATTCAGATTTGAATGTGACACACCATCAAAGATTTATGTGGCAGTTGAAACTGTCCAAAACTATGTGATAGTGTAATCGCGTGCATGAAGTGTGAGGTAGTTTCAGTTGGGTTATGTTTAACAAAATTATGCAGTAGAAAGGTGAAATAACTTATACTGAAATTAAAATATCACTTAAAATCAAATGGAAATCCTAGGGGATTGATGTTATCCGACAAAATGGACAGCTTTAGTTGCTCCGATATATAGAAAGAGGAAAGAAATATGCCGTTAGTCTTTATCCATCACAAAGGCAATAGAAAGTCATAGTTGGTGAATGAAAAGAAAGAAGATAAAAGGCCTATAAAGGAAAGTCAGCTTCAAGGTAGTTCATGTTGAAGTCCATGCCCCAAGCAAGCAGTCAACAATGACTGCTTGCTTCTCAACCTTCAGCGCGCAGCGCCCAGCGCCCAACTGTCTATTGAATGCATATTAAATGTATTCATATGGTAATGCGATATACATTCGCTTATAAATTGAAGCTCCATGCGAGAGCTTCATACACACCCCAAGAAGAGAAAAGAGAGAGAATCTGGAGAGCTCTGAAAGAAAAGAAGAGAGTTGAGTTGAGTGGAGTGTGATCCTCCTCCTCTGTAATATTTTCTTGTGTACCACTATTTAATAGTGAAGCTCTTTTCTGTGGATATAGGCAGTTGCCGAACCACGTTAAATTCTTGGTGTCACTGAGTGCGTAGAGTGTACTCTTTTATTACCGCTTTTATCCTTTTCGCTGTGTTGATTTCCCCAACAAGTGGTATCAAAGCGATTGTTGGGAAGAGTTTTTTTTTTTCAGAAAACTTGTTTTTAGTGTGTAGCTCAGTTTTCAAATTTGAGCATACCACTGTGTTTGTCTCATCGAGACAAGAAAAGCTGTGAAAACCACAGACCGGCCGGACGCCGCACGCCACAGGTCGGCCGGACGCCGCGCGCTCCTCCACGCGCCGTCTGAAGATCAGAGAGTGAGCCCACTCTCGACACGCGCTGCACGCGCCCAGGAGAGGCACGAGCGCGTGATACCCACTCTCGACACGCGCCGCACGCGCCAAGCAGAGGCACGAGCGTGTGATACCCACTCTCGGCATGCGCCGCACGCACTCCAGAGAGGCTCTTGCGCGTGAAGTTCACACGCCTGACGTTTCTATTGACTCAGAAAGCGCGTGAGTTCCACGCGCCTATGCGTTCCACGCGCTCCAGTGAGGTTCTGGCGCGTGAAGAACACGCGCCTACGCGCTGTTAGTCGCGCCACGTGCTGCACACGCGACAGTGTTCCTGTTTTGGTTCTTTTGCTCATTCATTGTGTTATCTGAGTCCGATTTTGACGAAACAAGACTCGTTTCCAATAAAATCAAGCGTTCCGGACACAACGGTACTGTCCGTTTTGCGATATTCCACTTCAAAGATCTTGTACTTGTATTTTGTATTTAGAATCAGTCTAAATCCATGGAGAATTCAGCATCAGGCGCCATGATAAAGCTGACTGCCTCAAACTACAGTCTTTGGAGGCCTCGGATGGAGGATCTATTGAACTATAAAGATCTATCTGATCCTTTTGGAAGATGAAGGGAAGAAACTAGATGAAGTTACGGATCAAGTGTGGAGAAAGATGCACAAGAAGACTATCGGTCAGATCAGACAATGGATTGACCATAGTGTTTTTCACCACGTAGCCCAGGAGACAGATGCATATAGCCTCTGAAAAAAGTTGGAGGATATGTATCAAGTTAAGACTGCTCGAAACAAGGCCCTCTTAATGAGACGGCTTGTTAACTTGAAGTTGAAGAGCGACACCTCTGTTGCCGAGCACACTAGCGAGTTTCAAAACCTAGTTAACCAGCTCGGATCCGTCAACCTGAATCTTGGCGATGAAGAACAAGCCCTGCTACTTCTCAGTTCATTACCAGATAGTTGGGAGACGCTGGTGGTCTCCCTCAGTAACTCTACTCCAGATGGCAAACTTACCATGACGATGGTTAAGGATGCCCTGTTTAATGAGGAGGCCAGACGAAAAGAGACAAGCATGAATCAAACTCATGTCCTTATCACCGAGAGTAGAGAAAGGCCTCGAGGTGATGATAGAGGGAGAAGTGGAGGCAGAAACAGAGGGAAGTCTCAACCACGTGGAAGGTCCAGCAGTAGCAGGAACCAGCAGACGGGTAACATGAAATGTTACCATTGTGGCAAAGAATGCCACATAAGGAAAAACTGCCGCAAGTTTTTAAGGGAGCAAGGTCAAAGCAGTAAGCTGAAGAAAGAAGATAGTGAAACCCTTGTCACTCTTTCGGGAGATGTGGCAATACTCTCCACCAGTGACGAGACGTGTCTGCACGTTGCAAGCCATGATGTTGAGTGGGTGGTAGACACAGCAGCATCATACCATGCCACTTCCCATAGTGAATTTTTCACTACGTACAAAG